>JACXSL010000128.1:0-40000 GCA_019514585.1 Dendrobium officinale
CTTGACCTGAGAAAACTTAAAGGAGAGAGAGAGAGAGAGGGAGAGAGAGAGAGAGGATCTTGTGAGGGGGAGCTTTTGAGGGAGTTCACAAGGGTTGCTCCAAGCATTGTTCCACTTCTTCTTTCTTAGAGTCTCTTGTCCTTGGAAGGGTTGGGAGAGGTAAGTTTCAGCAAGTGATCGTGGTTCTTTGCTTGCTTCAGGAGGAAGCAAAAGGAGTTGGGTTCTCTGCCTTGCCGGGTGTGGAAAAAAGGAGGTGTTTTTGTGAGGGCTTCTCCGCCTAGCTGTGGGGGCTAAAGGAGAGTCACATTGGTAGTGAAATACTCGGAAGGCGCCTCTGGGGAGTGGACGTAGGTCAAGTTGACCGAACCATTATAAACCCATGTGTTCGTTTACTGCTTCCGCACTTTAATTTTTTTCGCACTTGTTTTTCATGGTGATTTTGGTTTGTGATATTCGTTCTTTTGATCTTAAAGAATTTTTTAAAATACCAATTCACCCCCCCCCCCCTCTTGGTTAGCCTTGGGACTAATTCATAGGGCTTAACATCCCTAACAAACTTTCAAGAATAATATTATATGTAGAAATCCTCTTTTTAATAAAACCATGATGACTAGAATTGATAAAAAAGGCATAACACCCTACATTATTTGCCTAAATTTTTTCCACAATTTTATAAAAACCATTACACAAATATATAGGCCAAAAATCAAAATTTTGAGAGGCCTTAGCATGCTTGAGAATAAGAGCAATAGTAGTAACTTTAGCAGCCCTAGACATATACCAGTATTGAAAAAATGCAAAATAGCTTTACAAAAATAAGATCCCATAATCTCTCAAGAGTTATTAAAGAACTCAAAAGTAAGAGGAGCAATAAGAGAAGAAGGGCTTGAAAAAACCACATTTTCATTTCATCAATAATAAGAGGAGTAATAAGAGAAGGAATAAGATCATCCAGAATACTCTTACTAACCGGAATATCACAAAGAGAAGCAAAACCTGATTTAGGAGAATTATAAAAAAATAAAAAATGTTGCACAAAAGTATCAGAAAATCCCTCTATGGTCAGAGATAATACATTGAGAAGAAAAAAAATACCTTAATCATATTCTTATTATGCCTACAATGAATTTCGGAATAAAGAAACTCAAATCATCTTCTCCACAAGAAAGCCAGTTAGATTTGTACCTATGAATAATCTAAGAGAACCATAAAGACACATTATAATGAAGAAGCCCATTAGCCTCTTTAAGGGCCAAATTAAGATTTAGGTCCAAAGGATTATCCTGAATTTTCTTGAATAAACACTCTTGATATTGTTGAGTATAGTAATTAGGTTGTTAAGCCTAAGTTAATGTCTCAAAGGCTACCAAGAGGAGGGGGGTGAATTGGTAGTTTAAAAAAAAAATTAAGCCCTCTTTTAAAATTATGTTGAACCGAAATAAAAATTATTTCTTTTAAGTTTTGTAGAAAACGTTTTTCAACCATAGAGTTTTTAAGACTAAGAATTAAAATGCGGAAACGTAAAAAATAGTAAAGTAAATGACACCAGATTTATAGTGGTTCGGTCTAAAACCAGACCTACATCCACTCCCCAGAGGCACCCTCTGAGTATTGCACTAATACCAATAGTGACTCTCCTTTTGCACCCACAGCAAGGCGGAGAAGCCTTTACAACACACTCTTTTCACCACTCCCAGGTGCGGCAGAGAACCGTTATCCTTTTACACAATCCCCAGTGTTGGCAGAGAACTGTCATCCTTTCACACTCTCCTAGTGTGGGCAGAGAACCCTTCGGCTATTCACACTCTCCAAGTGTAGGCAGCGAATCCTTCGGCTATTCACACTCTCCAAGTGTAGGCAGCGAACCCTTCGGCTATTCACACTCTCCAAGTGTCGGCAGCGAACTCTTCAGCTATTCCACTCTCCAAGTGTCGGCAGCGAACCGGATCTCCTTGACAGATCATCTCACAAGAAATCTAGAAGGAAGAAAGAAAAGAGTGAAGTAATCCCAATTCACAAGTAGAGATTCTTACCTTTGAACTCCAAGTGAAGCCTTCTCGCTCCAGTGGTATGAATCCTCCCTTGAATGCTCTCATCCACTCTCTCCTTGGCTATTCTCTCAAGAGGCACGAAGATCAAATGACAAAAAGATTGGGTGGCAGTCTAATTTGGACTATTTATACAAAAGACAAGAAAAACCGCCCAAAAACTGCAAGTATTCAATTATGTACGCAGTGGATCGTCTCGTACGATCATGGATCGTCCTGGACGATTTTACTTAAACGATTTGAAATGACCCTTGTTGACCTCATTTTTGTATGAGGTCACTAAGACCCATCCAAAATCCAGATTTAATCCTAGACCCTAGGATCCACTCTAGACCTTAGGATCCTTCTAGATCCAAGACCTTAGAGCTTATTCTAGAGCCTAGGATTCCCTTAAATCCTAGATCTTAGAACTCTCCTAGATCTTAGGATCACTCCAACTTCAAATCAATCTCCACCCTTGATCAACCTCAATTTTAAATCAATTCTTATATTTAATCCACTCCAATTTCAATTTGATTCCTATCTGATCATTTTGAATCTCAAACCCCATCCAATTCAAATCCAAGTTAATTCAAATTTCAAACATATCTAAACTTTGATCCAATCAATTTGACAATTCAACCTTCAACTTAGACTTTGATCCAAACTTCAATCTAGCTTTGATCCCATCCATTCATTAATAATCATCACTTGATTGTAAATGATTTGGATACTTCAATACTAATCATTCAAACTTAAAATCCATTCCAAGTCCAGAAGTTTAAACTCAAATTCAAACCTTTAAGGCCCTGTCCTAAACACCCTTTTCAGAGATTTTTCAAACATTTCAAAACCCAGTCAAATGGCCTCTGATTCAGGGTCTATCACTTGCAAAGTGATAAGACATGTCTCTAGAGGCTACCCTCCAACTTTGAGCTCATTCTGAGGTCTCTAACCCCAGAATTTGAATTAAAATTCAAAGGCTGTAAAACCTTCAAATATTTACAGCCTATGCCACTGAGCCTGACCCCTTTGAGATCTTGACCTTGGAACCCTTATCCAAGCCTCCAATCACTTCCAGACCCTTATTTTTAACCCATTGAGCAGTAAACTGCATTTTTCAGACCCATTTTTGACTCTAGTTGACCAATGGGCCAAAATTGACTAAAATACTCTTATGAGATTTCTAATGGCTATTTCAATTCAAATCAATTCCAAACTCTTTGAAACCACTTCCAATGAATTTCAAATATCAAACTCAACTTGTTGAACTCAAACCCAGACCTTGGGTCAACCTGGTTAACCAAGTCAACCAAGTTTGACCCATGGACCCATACACCCCTCCCCTTTCAAAATTTTGAATCTACTCCATTCCAAGTCCTTTGAATGTATGGGATGAACCCTTGGGTACCCAAGAGACCCCTCTTGGTCATCCAAGCCTTGGGCTTACTTGGGTTAGCCTTATGGCTTGACCCAAGTGACCCAAGAGAGACCTCCCTTGAGCCATCCTTTGATCTTAATCAAATTGAATCCAAATCAAGGTGCCATTGGGTTCTCATTGACCCAATACACCTTCCTTGACCAGCCCAATCCTTGGGCTCATTTAGGTCAAGAGTTAGGCTAGCCCAAAGTGCCTAATAGCACTTGGGATTGGGCCAACTCTCAACCTAAATCCAATTGAACCTGGCCAACACCTCCCATAGGTGGCCCTAAGTCCAATACACCTCCTCCTGCCAGCCCATGCCTTGAGCTAGCTTGGGTCAATAGTTAGACTAACCCAAAGTAGCCAAAAACACTTGGACCCGAGCCAACCTTTGACACAGATCAAATTGGACCCAATTGCCACTTGCATTGGGTGCACCAGACCCAGACCCACTTCCCACTTCAAGCCCAGGGTCTTGCCTGACCTGGGTTGAGCCCAAATTGACCCGAACCGAGCAGGTTTGGATCAACCCGAGCCATCTTTTAATCCAGATCGAACTCGACCCGATTGCCACTTGCATTGGGTGCACCAGACCCAGACCTGCCTCCCATACCAAACCCAGGGTCTGGTCTGACCTGAATCGAGCTCAATCCGACTCAAACCAAGCAGGTTCGAGCCCAACCGAGCCACCATATCGATCCCAGCTTCCCCAGGCCAATTTGACTCCACAATTGGCTCCAGCATGTCCCCATCGGCCTTCCCTGGTCAATCCGACCCAGACCATGGCCGGCGGCGGTCAGAACCAATAGAGAGCAAGCTCCGATGGTCCCCCCAGACCGAAAGCCTTCCAAAGGCTGTGGCTCGCCGGCTTGAGGCTCACGAGCTCTCTGGAATGGTGCCCCTTTCCACTTGGCATCAATCCGCGACCTCCTCCACTTCAATCCTGGCCGTTCGAGCTCGCGGGAGGAGGCTGAATAGGGTGGTGCTCCCCAAGGCTCGCCAGACGATCCCAGAGTTTTCGAACGGTTCCCCAGAGCTTCCTCGATCTCCCAGCACCTTCCTTCGAGCTCCCAGACCGTCCCTTCCATCGCTTCGAGCGAACTCCGGCGAAAGGCTTCGGCGTCCCGCTCGAAGTCATACCTCCAACCGTTCTCCAGTCGCGGCCTCTGAAGGAAACCTGCTCGCCCTCGTCTCCTGAAGCTTCCAGATAGAGAAGCTCATTCGTTGAGACTTTCTCTGCGGTAATTCCTTCATCCCGAGCTCCCTAGCTAGGTAGTCCGGTCAAGTGTGAAGGAAACCTTCACCCCAACGGATTTCCACCGTTGGATTGAAGGTTTCCACCCCCCTGATCCTCCCTGTGAAATTTTGTCGAAGTTCGCCGGCGGGATCAATCGGATCACGCCGGAGAAGGTTCACGGCCTCGGGTAAGAGCGGAGGTTGAAGACGAAATCTCAGCCATTGATTCCGATCAACGGCTCGGATTAAATCCCGTGGTTCCGGAGCGCCTTGAATCCTAGCCGTCCGATCCCGCATCCGACGGCTACGATTAATCCGACCGTTACCCAGTCAGCGCCAATGATTGCCCAGCCAATCGGGACGACGCGCCGCGTGTAAAGCGCGGCTGACTGTGTAATGGCTGGATTAATAATTCCAGAAAATCAAGGGAACTTCAAAAATCCATATCTCCCTGCACACTTGACCAAATTAGGTGTTTTTAGGCTCATTGGAAAGGTCTCAGGGAGATCTTCAAAAGCCCTATGGTTCCAGGCCCTAATTGCGTGTATGTTAAGCTTAATTTCATTAATGGTATTATTTCAATTTATGCAATTACTGTTTGTAGTTAAGTCTCCAGGGCATGAAACTTTGGGAGATTGAATTTGGGCATGTCTTTGACATGTCCAAATTTTGTCTCCCATGTTTTAAAAGTCTAAGGGAACTTTCCCCCAATTTTGAGTTTAAGGGTCATGGGTTGACCCTTAAATTCAAATTGGGATTTAAGCCTATCCAATGAGAATTAGGATCTGGTTTTTTTGTGTGTTGATTATGCTTAGGATATGGAGTTTAGGGCCACTGACTTTGCCCCAATCCAACCTTAGGATAGCTCCCTAGGATTTTTTGAAGGTGACTTAGAGCTCACCTTAGGTGGCTTAGTTAGCCACCTTAGAGTATTCCAATTGAGCCCAAATTTGGTGTGTTCAGGCCTTGGGATCATGTGACCCCATGGTCCAAATTTCATCAGATTTGGAGCTCATTTGGTTCACCAATTAGGAGCCATAGCTTGCCCTTGCTAGAATTGCCCCCCCAGCCTTAATTAAATCCTAATAAATCCCTTTTAAATCCAAAATTCAAGTTTAATACTTCATATTAATCAGTGTTGAAACCTTAACCCATGAGTATTAAAAGCCCCTTGATTTGACAGCAACTTAAACCCCAATTTAATTTTAAGTGAAAATCAATGTTTAATTGAGATAACTAATTAATAATAATTAAAAAATCCCAAAATTTCCCAAACACTTGGGGATCCCTCCTTAGGTCATTTCTGACCTTTGGAGGTGTTTTCAAGAGATTGGGAACTTGTTTGAAGCAAAATCACAAAAGAGACCCTCTAATTAAGAAATTCCTAAAATTCATTAAAATGCCCAAACTTCGATAATCCATAACTAATTCTAGAAAAATTCAAATCACCCAAACTCACTTGCATTCAACTCCTATTAATGCCTAATATTTATTAAAAATGTTAAAATTCTAGAAAGACATCAAAGTCAAAAAGTCAACATTTTGGTCAACCTCAGGTCAAAACGGGTCAAAACTTCTAAAAATCATAACTTTTGATAGAAACTCCAAATTTAGTGTGCCACCTGTCTAACAACTCATAATTAGGTCTATTATTTATTAAAAATCTTAAACCTTTAATATTAACTCTAATTTTGAAAGTCATGTTTTGACCCCTTAGTTAGTACATCTGGATAATCTTTTAAAACCCATTAACCATTTCAAATTTCAGAATTCTCTTAATAGGATAATAAAATTCTCAACCAACCCATTAAAATAAGTAACCAACTCCCTTTAATATTAATCCACTTTTTTAATTCCAACCAACTTAAATAACTTAATCAACCCCGATTGCTACTGGGTAACCCAGGCCTACGAGGCTATTAGCTTAGCCCCAAGGAAGGTGAAATAAACTTCACGGCCTCGGTGTGAAACAAAGGTAGCAATCAATTAACTTTTAAAATATGTTTAATTAAAATTCTTAATCTACTAATACTTAAATCTTAATCTAAATCCCTTTTGAACCTTAACAAATCCAAACCTTTAGACAACTTCAATTAATAACCCACTTTAGGATCTACCCCAGCCACACGACCTTTCTCACACACTTTAGATGATGTGCTAGGACAACCAACTCTAGATCTAGGTTAGGCCGGTGTTTACTTTACTGCTGTGTGCCGGATTTTTCATAGTTTTCACTGCATGTTGTGGATGAAATTGTTTTGCTGTGTCTGCTTACTTTTTCTGTACTCTGTGGATTGATTGATGTGTTTGGCGACTAGATTACCCTTAGGTTAGGCTCGATCTGGATGTTGACACAGTTTTCTGCAGGTAGCCACGCTCATGCAGGGCAATATAAAAAGGGGGCTAAATCAATAAAAAAAATTATTATTATCAATTGTTATATCTCTTTGCACAGGTGCTTCAGCTGCTAAAGCCCCCAAATCATAAAAAAAACGTGGCCAGTGTGTTTACTTTTTTTTGCTCATATACAACTGCTTGGGAATAACTGTTTTATATATATATTAATTGCTTAGGATAACCCTGCAGGTGAGTCTAGATTTTTATTTTGATATTAATGTAATTTGTGCAAGTGTCAAGTGTTGTGAAAGTTTATTTTGAGTTGGGATACATAGATCCAAAGCTTGGATTCCAAAGAGGAAAGGATACCCCTTTAGGGAATACTCCTTTTCCATTTGGGAATCCAAATTTGGATCATACCTCCTCCTTACCCAAAGAGAAAAAAGTGGCCTTCCCCCTTAAGGGAGAGTGCCCTCTTATCCATTTGGGTAATCCACTACGAAGATCCCAAGAAGATTGAAGAAAAGGAGTCCAAAGAAGAACAAGATTGAAGATTTGAAGATTTGAAGATTGAGAGTATCCCACTCAAAATAACTTGCGTCATTACTAGGTTTAGAATCCGGGTTGTTGTCAGTGGTGCCCGGCCACTTTACTTTCTGTAATATTCTGGTTTGTAATAAGCAAGGCAACTCTGCCTATGGACATTTATTAATTAATTTGTATTTGACGTAATGATTTGATTGCCTTTAGGATTACTTATTTTTACTAGTTTTTTTGGCGATTGCATGCCGTTCTTTGTTTTCGCCTGGATACGTGAGGCTCGTGAGGGTGTGAAATTTTTCTACTCATAATTTTAAAAGTCTAAAATTTTAGTGAGTCTAAATAACATAGAAAGATAACGAATCTAGGGAACTAGCCGGGGATCGACCCCGGGGTTGCATGCATATTTTTGCATTACTCTTTCCTTGCTTTAGACCCTTCCCCGCCTGCGGGTAGAGTCCGGATAGTCTGACCTATGAGGACGAGGTGCCGGACCTGGGGAAGTCCAGTCTTCTAAAAAATTATTTTATAAGCCTGTTTTTAAAAAATTTCAAGCATATTTGATTTGAAGTTGTTAACTAGCATGCATTGCATTAGATACAAACTAAAAGAGTCAAAATTTTAATTGCATCAGTTTAGCATTTTTGCACCCAACATATGTCAAAGGGGCCAATTAGGAAAATCTCTAGATGTCGGCCCCGCCTCACCAAAACTTTAATTATAACGTCCCTATCACTCTTTCATAAAAGACCGGATTCATGTATTTTAAATCGTTTAGGTGGTTAGCTGGCTCCCCAATCCAGGCCGGGATAAGTCCAGGTTTTGCACTGCATTAGTTAGGATCGGACGACTGTGGTCCAGTGTCCAGAATAGATTTAGGATCCGGGGCAGATCTTTGATTATAAGACCCCAAACTTCGGGAATCTAATCCCAAATTTCTAATAAAATGCTCAACTCTAATTAAATATCATTCAGTCCAAAACATAAAGCCCAACACTTAGATTAAGTTGAGACACTTCCGGATGGTTCTGGAATCTCAAAGTGTCTCCTACCTCTCATTCTTTAACTCTGTTAATAACTGCTCAATTCTGATCCATTCCCTTTTGATTTTCCAATAATTCTATTCATACTTTGATATCACTCCTAGAAACTCTAAACAAAATTCTGCCATTATTTTAATCGAGAGTTTTCATAGGAGATTTTATCTCCCTACGATGTAATTAACTACGAGGGCTTGCGCTCGTAGGAGATTTGGAACCCCACACACACCTGGTTTTAAAGAAAACTCAATTTCTAAAACTTCATTAGATTTCTTTGGGAAAAGTTAAATAATGATCATCATGGTTGCATTAGAAGGATTATCGTTGAATGGTCTCATTTCCCTTTGGGGAGATACACCCTTCTTCGATAAGGCTCTGGATGTGAATGCGATGATCATGTTTCTTGAATATTATAATTGGGTACTCAGTTGAACTATACTTTGTCCCCTTGGGGCCATATAAAGTTCTTCTTAGAACCCGATCATAGTATTCAAGATGAGTTTACATAATTCTAAGTCTAAACACCGTTATGAAAGTTTATTTTTAATCCTTCGGGTGTGATATACTCTTTCTAACGAGTTGATTCGACCTTAGAATTGGAACTTAACTTAACCTTAATCTTAAAATCCCCAAAGAAAACTAACATTTTTCAAAACCTGTTTTTCCAAAATTCCACCAACAAAAAAAATGGCACGCCCGGTGGGACAAATCTCTCTCTCCATCTTTAATAATGGCAAAGTTTTGTTTCATCGATAGTTTTAACTATCATTTCTTCCGTTGGTCCCTTTGCCCATTTCTTCCTTGGGTGAGTGTGGCCAACATCTAAAATAATAACAAAATACTAAAAGAGAGGTTCCACCTCTAAATTTGGCTTTTCGTTCTGATTTTGACCTTCTGCCCCAGCACGGCTTGTGAGGCGACAGTGTCAAATCAGATCTCTGGATATCCTTTTTAATTTTATGGATTTATGGTCGATAAATTTTTCGTTCAACATATAAATCTTTAAAATTGAAAAGAATGCAAATCTTTGATTTCATCCCAAAACTTGTTAGTTTTAACCCCCTCACTTCCCCTTTGACTTTTAAGGGTGGGGAGGGTTAAACTATTCCTCCTTACTTGAGCTTTCTCACAATTCCATAAGCCTTCGGGCAAGGGGAAACTCTGTCCGTTGTGTTTTTGGAACTTGTAAGAAAACCCATCTCAAATTCTCAAAATTTCTTCAAAATTTTCTTAAACTCCAAGTTGACATATGTTACCCCATACGATTTCCTCGTGGGCCAATATATGTCATACTTTCAAAAAATGATAATAAAATACTTTTTTACCACTCTTTTCAAAAAAAAATCTAATTTCAATCATTTTCTTTAACTTTCAGAAAATTTCAAATGGCTGGCCAACTGATTTTCTCTTTTGACCGAGAGTTGTCCTCAACTGTTAATGACCAAGGGAGCACTGTTATTTTTGGAATGGGATTCAGTACTCTAGAGCTCTCTATGGATGGACACCAGATTGTGAGCCTGGATGCCAGTAAGGAAACTCCCCCAGTAGTTGAGTTAATTGTTGGATCTGCACCCACCTTGCTAGTAGTCAGTGATGATCAGGAACAGCCTGAACCGGTTGTTGAGCCTCCCACTGAAATTAAGTCTGTTTTTTGAAGAAGGGTCTGGTTCTGGACTTAGATTCACCACGAAGAATCAGAAGAAGAATTATTTGAGGAGACTTAGAAAGAAAATATCTAAGGCTAAGAGAGTTCTACCCTTTAAGACCTTGGCTCAAGTAGAACCTGAGGCTGTTGAGGAGCTACCTATTCCTGCTTCCTCTCCCCTCCTAAAGGGAAGTCGCTTTTACCCCTTGGCTTCAGCTCAAGGGGAGGAGAGGATAGCTAGGATAGCCCGTTCTCCACCATGCCCGGTCGACTACTCGACCAAGAAAACTCAGAAAGAAAAACATCTTCAAAAGACAAGGACTCTGAGAAATATAATTCATACTTGCGCTGCACAGACTGGTCAGACTAAAGAAGAATATGTGAAACAATTGAAGGGAGTGATCTCACATCGCTTCCAAAAAGAAGTGTTGAAGGAAGAAGTATCTGAAGCAAAGAATTTAACCCCTCAATTCGTTAGAAAAAATAAGAAGTATGCTAGACAGCCCGCTACTTCAGTACTGGTTGATGGATATCACTGGGTGCCACGCCCTCTGTCCTCCCAAACAGAGGGTATTGTGTTGACTGGGTCCGAGAGAGGCCGCCATCTTACTGGTAGACCCCCGGTACCCCCACATAAACCTGTAAGATTGGCCTCTGTGATTGTCAAACCAAAGGGGGTTGAAGTTCAAAAGTCTGTGGACCTTAAGGGAAAAAGACCTAAATCTCCTGAAAGGAGATATGTGCCAAAGAAAACCAAGTTGGAGAGTCTGCCACTACCTCCTAGAACTTCTAAGTTCATTCTGCAGCTCCAACGAGTTTCAGTCGACCCTACTCCGAGTTCAGTTGAATTGATGGATGTTCAGGCTAGTACTCCAGTTATTACAGTTGATAGTCCTGCCACGGTCAGCCTGACTCCGGATCCAATAGTTACCGTTCCTGCTACCCCAGTTGATGATTCCCAAAGTCCGAGTGTCATTCCTAGGCCCCTTAGTCAGGTGTCTGAGGACCTTACCTTACCGGATGTGGGAACTATCACTTTACAAGCTCCTACTTCTCCTGAGGAATATGTCCCTCTCCCTGTAGAGGATGCCACTCTTCTGACTACTAGCTCTGGGATAGTCGAAGAGGAGAGAGTTGACCAGGATTTAGAAATGGAAGATGAACCGGATACAAAGTCTCAACCAGATCCTAATCCAAAACTTACAAAAATCATTGCCCTTATGGATTCTGAAGAGTTATTTGTGTTTGAATAGTTGCTATTTGAATGAGTTATATTTATGCAACTTATGTAGTTTTGATGATTCCAAACATTATTGTTCAAATGTATAGTTATCTCCTAACAATTTCAGAAGATTTGCACTTGCTCTTGTGTGTACTAACATTTCAGGAAAATCAGACTCCAGACTACGAAAACTTCAATTCAAATTCAACATGAGATATTTTGTTTAATTGATGTTTGTCTTTTCTTTGAATTAATCTTGAAAGGGAGTGATTGTAATTGAGTGAATAAAATCTCACACACACAAATAAGGAGATCTTGAAATTCTATACTGATCGTACAGGACGATATTTATCGTACTGGACGATCTGTCAGTTATCTCCTATAGAGCACTTGGAACAAATAGGAACTTGCTTTGAAAAATTTTCTAAGTCCTATTCGTCCAGGACGAAATTTATCATCGTCCCAGGCGATGGGTTCACTGCAAAATTTTCGTCCAGACGAATTTTACCATCGTACGAGGCGACCAGTCCTCTGGAAAATTTTCGTACAGACGAAAATAAATATCGTACAGGACGATTCGTTCTCTGCAAAATTTTTCGTCCAGACGAAAACAAATTATCGTCCGCGGCGATTGGTTCTCTGGAAAATTTTCGTCCAGACGAAATAAATAATCGTCCAGGACGATCGGCTCTATGGAAAATTTTCGTCCAGACGATCACATTTTCGTTCAAACGATAAACCGACTTAGAACAGTTTTCAGCAGTTTCTAGAACCGACCTTGTAATAACCGTTCGTACTGGACGAACCAAGTTCGTACAGGACGATCAGCTGTACGAAGTCAGTTCGTACACATATACAAATTGGGTCGTTTCAGATCGTTTAAGTAAAATCGTCCAGGACGATCCAGGATCGTACAGGACGATCCACTGCGTACAGAATTGAAAATTTGCAGTTTTTGGGCGGTTTCACTTGTCTTTTATATAAATAGTCCAAATTAGACTGCCACCCAATCTTTTTGTCATTTGATCTTCGTGCCTCTTTGGGAGAATAGCTAAGGAGAGAGTGGAAGAGAGCATTCAAAGAAGGATTCCTACCACTGGAGCGAGAAGGCTTCACTTGGATTGCTAAGGTAAGAGTCTCTACTTGTGAAATTGGATTTCTTCACTCTTTTTCTTTCTTCCTTCTAGATTCTTGTGAGAAGATCTGTCAAGGAGATCCGGTTCTCTGCCGACACTTGGAGAGTGTGAACAGCCGAAGGGTTCTCTGCCCACACTTGGAGAGTGTGAACAGACGAAGGGTTCTCTGCCCACACTAGGAGAGTGTGAAAGGACGAAGGTTCTCTGCCTACACTTGGAGGGTGTGAAAGGACGACGGTTCTCTGCCAACACTGGGTTTTGTGTAAAAGGACGGACGGTTCTCTACCGCACCGGGGAGTGGTGAAAAGAGTGTGTTGTAAGGGCTTCTCCGCCTTGCTGTGGGTGCAAAAAGGAGAGTCACTATTGGTATTAGTGCAATACTCAGAGGGTGCCTCTGAGGAGTGGATGTAGGTCTGGTTATAGACCGAACCACTATAAATCTGGTGTCATTTACTTTATAGCTTTTACGTTTCCGCACTTTAAATTTCAGTTTAAACAACTCTGTGGTTGAAAAACATTTTTCTACTAACTTTAAAAGAAAATTTTATTTCGGTTCAACTTTATTATTAAGAGGGTTTAAAATTTTAAAAACTACCAATTCACCCCCCTCTTGGTAGCCTTGGGACATTTACTTAGGCTTAACAACCTAATTACTGGACTCAACAAGTGGTATCAGAGCAGAGTTTCAAAATCATAAGTTTGAACTACTTTTTGATTAACGTAGATGGCTACATTTGGAAACCGAAACACACCTGAGGGTTACTCTATCACTAGACCTCCACTGTTTGACAATATTCCTTTTGATTTTTTGGAAAACACGCATGTCTACTTTCTTACAGTCACTTGATTATCGCATGTGGATGCTAGTCCAGGAAGGTTACACAAAACCAACTAGATTAGTTGATGGAATTAGGGTAGATACACCCTATGCAGATTGGACTATAGAAGAACGTGACTTAGCACAATTAAATGCAAAATGTTTAAATAGTTTCTTTTGTGCTTTAAAATCTGAAGACTACATGCGAGTTTCCACTTGTAAAAGCGGAAAAGACATATGGGATAGACTTTGTATTACTTATGAAGGGACAAATGAGGTTAAGCAATCAAGACTCAATATCTTGTTACATGACTACGAATTATTTCGCATGAAACCTAATGAATCTATATCTGACATGTACACAAGATTCACTCAAATTGTCACCTCTTTGCATGCACTTGGTAGGGAATTAACTAATGCTGAAATGGTTAATAAGATTCTTCGTTGTTTACCTACTGCATACGATGCTAAAATTACTGCAATTACAGAGTCAAAAGATCTGAACATTTATTCTATTGACAATCTTCTTGGTTCACTCATTGCTTACGAGCAAGGAGTAAGTCAAAGAAAGATTGATGCAGGTGAACCAAGAAAGGAAAAGAATCTTGCATTAAATGTGGAAGAGTCAGAAAGTGAACACTCACAACCTGAGGATGAAGACGATATAGCACTGATGACTAGACAATTCAGAAGCTTTTTAAAGAGGAAGCAGAAGAGACGCCAGCAATGGAATAGAGGTAAGTATAACAAAAATGGCAGGGTTTCTAATGAAGTGATTTGTTATGAATGCAGGAAACCAGGTCATATAAAAACTGATTGTCCAAAACTTAAAGCCACTCCTAGCAAGGAGAAGGTAGAGGAGAAACCAATGGTAAAGAAGGGCAAGAAGAAGTTTCAAAAGGCTTTTTGGGCGGACTCAGCTTCAGACTCATCTGAGACTGAAAACGAAGAAGAAGTCACCAACCTTTGCTTGATGGCAGATAAAGCTGAACAATCAGATCAAGAAGAGGTATGTGATTTAACCTATGATGAACTGTTTGAAGTTTCTGAACACATGCATGATGCATATAGGAAAACTAAAAAGATGCATTCTAGTTTAGTTTTAGAATTGGAAGAGCTTAATAAGGAACACGAAATCCTTAGGAAAGATCATGCTTTAATTGATAGCAACCACATGAAACTACTTGATGAATATGATGACTTGAATAAAAATTTTGAAAATTTAAAATCATCCTATGCTGAACTTGAAAAAGAATTTAAGAAATTTAAGGATGAATCTGAGCACAAGACATATAGAATCAATTATACAAATCGAATCTTGGAGGATATGAATTCATTTTACAAACTTACTATAAGAGCTCTCGAGGATAATAGGATCCCCCCTAAACTTGAAGATTTTACAAATCCTAAATATTATCCTAAATTCATGAAATCCCTTAGAAGACAATCATATGAAAGAAAACATAGGAATATTTTTCCTAATGTTAAATGTAACAATTGTGGATTTTTGGGACATATATCTCACACCTGCACTTTAAAGATGAAACCTAATTTGGTGTGGAGAACTAAGATGCATAAACCTAGACATATCACACATGCATCTGATTATAAATTTCATAAAGGTGAACCCAAACTAGTTTGGGTTCCCAGGTCTAACATTTGAGAATTTTGCAGGTATACTCTCACACAAGACCTCGTGAGAGTATATGGTACCTGGACAGCGGATGTTCTAAGCACATGACTGGAGATACTGCTCAATTCATAACGCTGGAAACCAGGAGTGGAGGCAAGGTTACACTTGGAGATAATACCACAAAGAAGGTGGTTGGATCAGGTATGATTGGAAATTTGAAAAACTTTTTCATAGATAATGTTTTATTAGTTGAAGGCTTAAAACATAATTTGCTTAGCATAAGTCAGCTATGTGATAAGGGCTATAATGTAAAATTTTTACCTACTAGCTGCATAATTAGCCTAAATGGGAAAATTGTTTTAAATGGAAAAAGGGTAAACAATGTCTACATGCTAGATTTAAATTGTATTCAATCTCCTACTGCTTTTTGTTTGAAAACTGTTTCTGATGAATCATGGCTTTGGCATAGGAGACTTTGTCATTCTAGTATGAAAAATCTTAGAAGAATTACCCAAAAGAATTTGGTTAGAGGGATACCTAAACTAGACTTTACTAAGGACCACTTATGTGATGCATGTCAATTAGGAAAACAAGTGAAGTCCTCTTTTAAGTTCAATAAAGATCTTAGGACCAGTAAAGCTTTAGAAATTCTTCACATGGATCTTTTTGGACCTGTAAGCACGGTTAGTCTAGGAGGAAAGGTATATGGATTTGTAATAGTAGATGATTTTTCAAGATTCACCTGGGTTAAATTTTTTTTTCATAAGAGTGAATCATTTGAGGAATTCAGAAATTTTTCAACTTGGATACAAAGAAAACTAGGATGTGAAATAATTTCTATACAAAGTGATCATGGAGGAGAATTTGAAAATGAAAGATTTGAGAGTTTCTGTAAAGAAAAGGGGATTGATCACAATTTTTCTGCACCTAGAACTCCTCAACAAAATGGAGTAGTTGAAAGAAAGAACAGAACATTAATAGAAGCCGCCCGAGCAATGTTAGCAGAATACTCTCTTCCTAGATATTTTTGGGCTGAGGCGGTTAGCACTGCATGCTATGTTCTGAATAGGGTAAATGTGAGATCAAATTTGAATAAAACACCCTATGAATTGGTAAAAGGTAGAACACCAAATTTGTCTCATTTACATGTATTTGGTTGCAAGGTGTTCATACATAATAATGGAAAATCTGCCTTAGGAAAATTTGATCCAAAATCAGATGAAGGAATTTTTGTTGGATATTCAAGTGTTGGAAAATCTTATAGAGTATTCAACAAAAGAACTTTAGTCATTGAAGAAACCACACATGTTGTTTTTGATGAAAATGAAAATATGGAAGAGCCAAAAGTTGTTGAAGAAGAAATTGAAGAAAACTCCCAAAAGATTGATAGATTAAATTTGGAAGAAAATGTGGAAGAAAATATAGAAAGAGAAGACCCTTTGCCTAGAGATTTGAGATTTTCTAAAAATCACCCAAAGGAATTAATTATAGGTGAACCAAGTGAGGGTGTTAGAACTAGGCGTGGATTAAACAAGGAAGTCAATCATTCAGCCTTTATTTCAACTATTGAACCCACTAACATTGATCAAGCACTTTCAGATGAATTTTGGATATTGGCCATGCAAGAAGAGTTAAATCAATTTGTAAGAAATAAAGTTTGGGAACTAACTACAAGGCCAAAAGATCAAAGTGTTGTTGGAACCAAGTGGGTGTTCAAAAATAAAATGAATGACTCAGGAGTAGTCATTAGAAATAAGGCTAGATTAGTAGCTAAGGGGTATAATCAAATTGAAGGAATTGATTTTGAGGAAACTTTTGCCCCTGTAGCTAGACTTGAAGCAATTAGGGTTTTACTAGCCTTTGCCTGTTTTAAAGGTTTTAAATTGTTTCAAATGGATGTTAAAAGTGCCTTTTTAAATGGAGTAATTGAAGAAGATGTTTTTGTAGAACAACCTCCAGGTTTTGAAAATTCTAAATTTCCAAATCATGTTTTCAAATTAAAAAAGGCATTATATGGATTGAAACAGGCACCTAGGGCTTGGTATGAGAGGTTAAGCACCTTCCTACTTGAAAGATCTTTTGAAAAAGGAAGTGTGGATACAACTCTCTTTTTAAGAAAAATTGGAAAGGATATACTTATTGTTCAAATTTATGTGGATGACATCATCTTTGGATCTTCAAATAAACATCTTTGTGATGATTTTTCTAAAAACAATGAGTAATGAATTCGAAATGAGTCTAATGGGAGATTTAAATTACTTTCTAGGATTTAGCATTAAGCAACTTGAGGAAGGTACTTTTCTTAGTCAAAACAAATATATTAAGGACATCCTCAAAAAATATGAAATGGACAATGCTAAACCTGTTAGTACACCAATGAGTTCTTCAGTTCAGTTGGATAAGGACCTTAAGGGAAAATCTGTTGATCAAAAGAAATTTAGAGGGATAATTGGATCTTTACTTTACTTGACTGCTAGCCGACCAGATATTATGTTTAGTGTTTGCCTATGTGCTAGATTTCAATCAGATCCAAAAGAATCACATTTGACAGCAGTAAAAAGGATTTTAAGATATCTACTAGGAACTCAAAACTTAGGAATTTGGTATCCTAAGTTTAGCTCTTCATTTGAAATTATTGGTTACTCAGATTCTGACTTTGCAGGCTGTAGAGTGGATAGGAAAAAGCACTTCTGGAACATGTCAATTCATTGGAAATTCATTAGTTTCATGGTCTAGTAGAAAACAAAATTCAGTGGCACTATCTACTGCAGAAGCAGAATACATTGCATTAGGAAGTTGTGTGGCACAAGTACTTTGGTTAAAACAACAGTTGATTGACTTAGGATTAACTATAGGCACTATTCCAATTTATTGTGACAATACTAGTGCTATTTGTATTTCAAAAAATCCTATTCAACATTCTAGAACCAAACACATCGATATAAGGCATCATTTCATAAGGGATCACGTATCCAAAGGAGAAATTGAACTCATACATGTTTCAACTGAAAATCAACTTGCAGACATTTTTACAAAACCTTTAGCCTTTGATACCTTCAGTACTTTAAGAACAAGGCTTGGTGTTATTGATTTGAATGCTTAACTAAAATGTCTTTGCAACATTGATACTTGTTGTGTTTTGTTTTTGTAATTTTTGTGAATTTTTGTGTTTTTAATGAATTATTTTTGGTTTTGTGATTTTGTTTTATGTTTTCTGTGTTTCTGATTGTTTTTGTTGATTTTGTTATTTTAAAAATTTAAAAAATCAAAAAAATTTTTTTTTGGAGGAAATCGTCCAGGACGAAATATTTTCGTACGGGACGATGTGTAAAGGAACAGTTTGCGAAAATTAAAACCGTTTTAGAGCAGTTTTTTTATTGGATCGTCTGTACGATCTGTGATCGTCCAGGACGAATTTTTTTTGCTCTCAAACGTCGGGACGATTGAATGCAGCGGTTGAGTGGATAAAACAGTTTTTAATACGAACTTCGTCTGTACGAAATTTTTTTTTCGTCCAGACGAACATGTGTCGATTCATTGTAGGGGACGGTTTTCAAGAGTCATTAAAACGAAATACTTTTCGATCGTCTGTACGAAATTTTTTCGTCTGTACGATCGGTCAAGTCAAAAAGCCTGTACGAAGGGACGCATCGTAAGTTGTGTTGAATACGAAAAGCCGTTACATTTTTGGACGAATTGGATCGTCTGTACGAACAAACTTCGTCCAGACGAACTATTATGTTTCGTCCAGGACGAATATTTTCGTCCAGGACGAAAGTATCATTTTCCTTTAAATATGAAGGCTTTTCAAACTTGACAATCACACTTTCAAATTTCCTTTTCAATCCCTTTCAACATCAAATCAACAATGGCCTCCTCTAGCAAAAGACAAAAGGTTTTGGTGAAGAAACCAAATAGGAATGCCCCAGACAACTTTCTTTCCAAGGCAAATGAAGAATCTTTTCCTCGTTTTGCCTCCGCGCAAAAAATCACTCCGTCTCGCATTCTTATCCCAGCAGAGTTAAAATTTAGGGTAATGCACCTCTTCGCCTCAACCCAATTTCAGTTCATTCTTTCTCTCGTCCACTTCTACAATAAACAAACCTACCATTACTTTCTTGCCAACATGAGTTTCAATTCTGACCACTCTATCATTAGTTCTTTTGTTTTTAAGAAAAAAGTTGAGATCACCAAGCACGATCTTGGTGCATTTTTAAACTTAAGAACTGAGGGATATAGAGCCCACACCCTAATGTCAGAAAACTCCTTCAAATGGTTTGAAATCAATAGGGTAATTAGAGGAAATGCGATTGACAATCATGTTGCTAGAGTCTCAGGTATGACCCAAGATGCCCGAATCATCCAGCATATCCTTAGATCCTCAATTATTCCTAAAGCTGGTGATAGGATTAACATCACTCCTCTCCTTTCTTGTCTAACTTTTTTAATCATGTCAAGACATCCTATTGATGAAGCCCAACTCATCATAGATCATATCTATGGGCTTTCAGAAATAGGACATGCTGATCAGAAGAGGAAGAAGAACATTTCATTAGGGCACTTAATTACTTATATTTTGGAGAAGAAATACAATATAGTGCATCCTGATGAGGAATATGAAGAGCCAGTTTACTATAACAACACATCATTCAGACTGCTCTTCAAGGAGGAAAAAGAAAAAGGGAAAGCACATGACAGTGCAGTGCTTCAGAAGAAGAAGAAGAAGAAGGAGAGCATACCTCTGCACCTCAGTCAGATTATCAGAATCTGATTGAGAGATTTGATCGATTAGAGACTCATATTGATCAAAGATTTGATCAATTTGATGCTCAACTTGTGCAGCAACAACATGACATTGGTGTTATTAGAAATGAAGTACATGATATCAATACCAATGTAATGTTGATGGCCTCCTACTTTAACCTTTTCGGTGGCATTCCTCCTCCTCCTCCTCCAGAACAGTAGAGATGATTTTTATGTGTTTTTGTTGTACTTGTGTTGTATTTTTGTTGTGTTGTTGTGTGTGTTAGTAGTTACTCATTTTTTTTTATGTCTTGTTATGTTAATGTTTTTGTTAAGTGTATGTTTTGTCTTTTATTTTAAGTTGTGTTTAGCTTTTGTGAAATGTAATCCTTTCATATAAATCAATGCATTTCGCACTTGTTTCAGTATTGATTTGTTATTGAAATGTGGTTAATTTTTATGAATTTCATTAGTATTATTTAATCTTCATAGTGCTTAAATTAGAATGTAATTTGAGATTATCTACATTAGAAAATCTAGTCTTTCTAAATTTAAAAGTTGTTTATAACTTGTTGTAATTAGAATTTTTAAATTCATGTCTATTCATTTAGACTACATAAAAGTTTAAAATTATTATTGCAATTTAGATGTTTACTTATTTTGTATTTCCTTGTTCAAATAATATTTATGTACTTAGAAATATTTGAAATTTTTTTAGATTATTGATTTTGGAAAGAATTGGTCTAAATTACTCTTGAAAATTGTACAAAAAGTACAAAAATCAAAAGAAATGCGCAATGGTTCGCAAATATGAAAAAGAGGCACAAAATCAGCTCAATATCAATAGATGCACAAAAATGTGCTCAAAAATTTGAAAAAAGATGCGCAAAGCGCCACATGTGGTAATTCTCTTCTTTCCAAATTCTTTCAATCTCTTAATTCAAATTGATCTTATGTTCATTTATATTCTATTGAATTTTGAAATATAGAATTTTTTCTTCATCTCTCTTGTAATGATTTTCTATATTGAAATGTCTAAATTGAATCATGTCTTTGCTAAAATTCTTCTTACTTACAATGTTATATCACTTTTTGAATCTCCTGAATTTCTATGATTGACCTAATGTTTTTTAGTTGAAAATTGCATACCTTATATCAATCACCATTTAGATTAAATATTCAAATGAATTTTCATACAATTACTTACATTTCTTCTTCACTTTTTGTTGCTGTCAAAAAGGGGGAGAAAATTATTAGTTTGTGTATGTTTTATGTTTTAGTTTGTGTATGTTTGTGTTTTTCTCTTTTTAGTTGTTCTGTTCGTTGCAAGTTTGTGTTAAAATTTAAAAAAAAAAAAAATAAAAAAAAAAATTTTGTTCGTTAAATATTGTTCCTTAATGCCTCCTTATTTTAATGTACTCATAAATTCAGGGGGAGTTTAGGAGATAAAAGATGTGTTTTAACTTGAAACCATACTAATAATAATTGTTTTGCCATCATCAAAAAGGGGGAGATTGTTTGAATAGTTGCTATTTGAATGAGTTATATTTATGCAACTTATGTAGTTTTGATGATTCCAAACATTATTGTTCAAATGTATAGTTATCTCCTAACAATTTCAGAAGATTTGCACTTGCTCTTGTGTGTACTAACATTTCAGGAAAATCAGACTCCAGACTACGAAAACTTCAATTCAAATTCAACATGAGATATTTTGTTTAATTGATGTTTGTCTTTTCTTTGAATTAATCTTGAAAGGGAGTGATTGTAATTGAGTGAATAAAATCTCACACACACAAATAAGGAGATCTTGAAATTCTATACTGATCGTACAGGACGATATTTATCGTACTGGACGATCTGTCAGTTATCTCCTATAGAGCACTTGGAACGAATAGGAACTTGCTTTGAAAAATTTTCTAAGTCCTATTCGTCCAGGACGAAATTTATCATCGTCCCAGGCGATGGGTTCACTGCAAAATTTTCGTCCAGACGAATTTTACCATCGTACGAGGCGACCAGTCCTCTGGAAAATTTTCGTACAGACGAAAATAAATATCGTACAGGACGATTCGTTCTCTGCAAAATTTTTCGTCCAGACGAAAACAAATTATCGTCCGCGGCGATTGGTTCTCTGGAAAATTTTCGTCCAGACGAAATAAATAATCGTCCAGGACGATCGGCTCTATGGAAAATTTTCGTCCAGACGATCACATTTTCGTTCAAACGATAAACCAACTTAGAACAGTTTTCAGCAGTTTCTAGAACCGACCTTGTAATAACCGTTCGTACTGGACGAACCAAGTTCGTACAGGACGATCAGCTGTACGAAGTCAGTTCGTACACATATACAAATTGGGTCGTTTCAGATCGTTTAAGTAAAATCGTCCAGGACGATCCAGGATCGTACAGGACGATCCACTGCGTACAGAATTGAAAATTTGCAGTTTTTGGGCGGTTTCACTTGTCTTTTCTATAAATAGTCCAAATTAGACTGCCACCCAATCTTTTTGTCATTTGATCTTCGTGCCTCTTGGGAGAATAGCTAAGGAGAGAGTGGAAGAGAGCATTCAAAGAAGGATTCCTATGAAATTGGATTTCTTCACTCTTTTTCTTTCTTCCTTCTAGATTCTTGTGAGAAGATCTGTCAAGGAGATCCGGTTCTCTGCCGACACTTGGAGAGTGTGAACAGCCGAAGGGTTCTCTGCCCACACTTGGAGAGTGTGAACAGACGAAGGGTTCTCTGCCCACACTAGGAGAGTGTGAAAGGACGAAGGTTCTCTGCCTACACTTGGAGGGTGTGAAAGGACGACGGTTCTCTGCCAACACTGGGTTTTGTGTAAAAGGACGGACGGTTCTCTACCGCACCGGGGAGTGGTGAAAAGTGTGTTGTAAGGGCTTCTCCGCCTTGATGTGGGTGCAAAAGGAGAGTCACTATTGGTATTAGTGCAATACTCAGAGGGTGCCTCTGAGGAGTGGATGTAGGTCTGGTTATAGACCAAACCACTATAAATCTGGTGTCATTTACTTTATAGCTTTTACGTTTCCGCACTTTAAATTTCAGTTTAAACAACTCTGTGGTTGAAAAACATTTTTCTACTAACTTTAAAAGAAAATTTTATTTCGGTTCAACTTTATTATTAAGAGGGTTTAAAATTTTAAAAACTACCAATTCACCCCCCTCTTGGTAGCCTTGGGACATTTACTTAGGCTTAATAACCTAATTACTGGACTCAACAATTTGATATGGCTGAGTATAAAGGATACTTACCCCTTGACCCTAAATCAATTGAGGATAGACCGGTCTAGGAGGTAGTCCAAGAAATAAGAAACATCTTGTTGAACAAAGAAGGAATGGCTTCTTTTGACCCTGATATGGATGATCTCCTTGGAGATGAAGATGATTATGTTGGGGGCATTCATGTGGTTGAAACTAGAGGGTCTAATAAAGAAGCTGAGCCCAGCAAGCGCCGATTTGTTAAGGATGATGATCCACATGCTGTTGAGTCAGAGTCAGATGAGTCTGTGAAAGATAGAGATGAAGAACATATAAAAAACTTGGAGACTCAGCTTGCTAGCATGATGTCACAAGTTAGAGAAATGCAAGAGAAGTTGGACAAATCACAGCAAGAGTCTTTCATGATCCACCAGTCAGCTCGAGAGCTCACAGAAAAGGCCAAAAGGGCAGAACTTAATTCCAGACCTCTCGAGTCACCACCTGTGACTCTCCCTTGTCCAGTAGAGACACCTCCAGTTCACCCTGTAGTCTCCTCCATTCCTTCAATCCCACCTCAGAAGGATATCAAGCAGTTAATTGAGGACCAGGTAAGGGAGGCCTTAGCCCATGCTCAAGAAACTGTGTCTATTTCAAAGGGTAGACCCTATCCCGAGGAATATGACTTAGTTCCTTACCCAAAGGGCTTTGTGCCACCAACTTTTAAAGTTTTCACTGGAATTGAAAATCCGAGACAGCATCTGGCCCACTTCCGAGCAAGCTGTTGCAATGCAGGAGGGTCAGATGCTCTACTATTTCGCCAATTTGTAAGTAGTCTATCCGGCATTGCTTTTGAATGGTACGCCGATCTGCCCAACGGTTCAGTAAGAACCTTTAGCGACCTAGAAAACCTCTTTCTTAAGAGATTTTCTGGGGCGCAACAACGCACCACCGTGGGCGATCTCGTGGTTGAAAAGCAAAAGCCGGGAGAGTCTCTAGTTGAGTACATCTTGAGGTGGCGAAACCTCTCGATGAAGTGTGAACCCCAGTTGCAAGAACAACATGCTGTGGAGATTCTTTTGAAGAATATCCACGGTCCTGTTGCTTTTCTCCTGAAGGGTTTCACTATTAAAATTTTTGAGAAACTTCTTAATAAGGCTAGCAATTTGTAGGAAGAGGCTCCTAGGATGCCATTCTTACGAGAGCAGTCTGAAGAAAGGAAGGGTCCAAAATTGGTGAAAACATTTGAAAAGAAAGCTGTGGTCTCAGCAGTAGATAAAGGAAAGAGGCCAGTGATTAGTCAGCCTAGCACTCCACTTCCACCACAGCCGCCTCAGAAGCAGCCCATTCAGATAGTTCCTCAACATACTAGAGATCCCTCTTTCATCCCTTTTAGAGAGAGATTGGCAAAGCCTTATCCATTTAAAAGGGAGTCAGTTAAGAAGATCTTCAGGAGTCTGTTAAAGAAATCGGATTTTCAGTTACCAGAGGCTAGAAGGCCTGAGGATGAGAGCAAGAAAGATGATCCGAAGTATTGCCCGTACCACAGGATGCTTAGTCACCCTCTTGAGAACTGCGTTGTGTTCAAAGATTGGCTTGAGAGGAACTACACCCAAGGTAACATCATAATACCTAAGGAATACTTGGTCGATCCAGAAAAGGCTTCAATTAAGACCATTTCAGGTAATCCTCTTAACTTTTCTTGTTTTGTTGAAGATGGTTGGGACATTGCTTTGTCCCGGGCACTTAAAAAGTCGATTAACAAGTCTTTTCGTCTTTATCAACAGCTGACTACGATAGCCCAGGCCCCAGTGTGGAAAGTTGACCTGGACGCTTCGCAGAAGGATGTTGAGCCACTTCCCTCTCCAGTAGTCTTAGGAACTACTGAGAAAAATATGAAAGAAGAGAAATCTGTTTTTGTAAAGAGGAAGTGTGTAGATGAGAGATGTATTAGAATGGCGGATGGTGGTGTTAAAACCCTTTCCCCTCTTTTGTTATCTGACTTTTACTTTGCCCCATCAAAGGCGAAGGGTCAAAAGATGAATAAAAAACATCCTTCTACTTCTGTCTTGATGATTAACCATGAATCTCAAATGCAAATTGATGACTCTCCTGTTTCAAATCAAACTCCTAATGAACCAAATATCGAGGTTAGTCAAACCAACCTCACTGAATCGACTATTCAAGAAGAAGTCGAATGTGAAGCTTTATCAGAAAGTGATTTCCCTCAAATCAATTTCCAAGGAAATCCTATCTTGATAGAACTTTCAGATTCTGACTCGCTTTCAGGAAATGATGATCCAACACCTATGGTGTGTGTAGACACTGCCCTAGTTTGCCCGCCCGAAGACGTCGAGCAGGTGCAACTCCGTGGCGGTAAAGTCTTACCCCCTAGGTTGCCCCCTCAGGATAAAGGCAAGCAACCTTCATTCGAAAATTTAAGTCCGGATTCCCCTCAACAACCAGAATTCCCTTTAATTCTTCCGGGTTTCGAGTCTGTCGTTCCTAAAGTTGATTACAACGTTCTAGCCCACCTTAGGAAGTTGCCAGCAAAATTAAGTATTTATGACGCCCTCCTTCTTTCCAAAGAAATGAGGGAGTCTCTAATTAAAGCACTTCTTGATCCAGAGATTTGCTTAACACAGTTAGCTGCAACTTCAGAAGGTGAGGCTCTCTACTTCAAAGAGGTCCCTGGGGTTACCTTTTCAGACGAAGATTTACTCTTGAGAACTGCTGACCACAATCGTCCCCTCTATATTACCGTAGATGTGGGAAATTTCAAGTTATCAAGAGTCCTTGTTGATCCGGGTGCATCGGTCAACGTGATGAACATAAAGACCCTTGCTTATCTCAGAGTTGATACTAGCAAGCTTTCAACCGACAGGTTGGTGCTTCGTGGGTTCAACGAGAAGGGCGAGAGAGCTTTAGGTTCAATCACTCTACTCCTGGAGATAGGAGGTTTAAAAACTGAAGCTAAATTTCATATAAATGATTCAACTACGTCCTTTAACGCACTTCTAGGTAGACCTTGGATTCACGAATATAGAATGGTTCCATCTACCCTGCACCAATGCATTAAGTATCAACGAGATGGCATTGAACATGTGATTAAGGGTGATTTGCAACCATTCTCGATTCAAGAAATTGGGATCTATGAAGATGCTGCATATTTTGTACCAAAAGGGTCATCGTCCCGTTCTAAATTAGAGATCAAATTTGAGGAGAAAATGGTTGGACAAAAATTCAACCAAAAGAAAGAAAAAGATAAGGATATCAATCAAGAAATAATTCAATCGAGTAGTGAAGACGACTCTGACATCGTTGTCCTTAGACCTCCAAGCACATTACCTCAAAGAGGTGGGAGGATGGCTTTAAGGGCACGAGGTCGAGGCCGCGCTTCATTAGACAGGAGAACAGCACCTGTGTATATTGATTTGGAATCAGATTCCGATGATGAACTAGAAAGTCAAGGTGCTGCCCTCTCTCTCGATTATCAAAACATAAATACTCCTCCAAAATTTGATCTCACCTTAGACCAGGACAGTGACCCTGAGGTAGATATTTCAAAAGTTAAAAGTGACGAGAGCCCGAATTAACAATGTATGAAAAGCTCACTAGAAGGATTGAGGCCCTTTCTCTGACCCCACTATCGGCAGGCAGGGTTGTTGGGTTGGAAGTCAAAGTGGCCCCCAACTTGGATGGTGAAGTTAAGAAAGTCCAGAAATTCTTTCCTGGCTCCTCCTCCGCAAGGGACGAAGGTGATGTAACCCTTGAGGAGGCAGATTTTAATGAATTAATGGAATTACCTTTCGGCTACTTCCCTGTGTGTGTAAAAAATACTTTTTCTAAAGGTTCTATACCATACCGATGGACTAAGGGTCAAGCTAGATACCACGAGAATATTTGGCGAAACAAAAATAAATAAAAATCCAACAAGTGGTATTGGCTTTGGAACAGTTAGTTCATTCGACGACGATGAGTATTGCCTAATGATAACTTACCATCTCGATTCTCCAAATGTCCCTACAGATCCTCCTTGTCCTTTGGATGGACTCTGTTTGGAGACTTTAGACGATCCCGATGATCTTCAAGTTCGGGATGCACCCCCTGAATTTGAAGAGGAAATTAAGTCGACAGTCGATGAGTTGAGAGAAATTAACTTGGGAAACGATGATGACCCCCGTCCGATTTTTATAAGTACTCTGTTGAGCGAGGGTGAAACCCGAGACTTAATCCAGTTGTTATTCGAGTTTAGGGATTGCTTTGCCTGGACATATGACGAAATGCCAGGTTTGCCTGCTGAGGTAGCAGTTCACAAACTTGGGGTTCGGCATGATGCCATCCCTGTTAAACAAGCTCCTCGACGCATGCGCTTAGAGATTGAGCAACAAGTCGTTTCTGAAGTTAAGAAATTGGCAGAGGCCGGATTCATTCGAGAGGAACAATACCCCTCTTGGGTGGCCAGCGTCGTGCCAGTTCGAAAGAAAAATGGTCAGATTCGGATTTGTGTCGACTATAGGGATCTGAATAAGGCATGCCCTAAAGATGAGTTCCCTCTACCAATACCAGAACTCATGGTGGACATTGCCTCCTCACATGCTATTTTCTCCTTCATGGATGGCTCGTCGGGTTATAACCAAATCAAGATGGCCCCTGAAGATGAGAGAAATACGGCGTTCAGAACCCCTATTGGAATCTTTTGTTATAAGGTAATGCCATTCGGCTTAAAGAATGCCGGAGCAACCTACCAACGGGCCATGACCCGTATCTTTGACGACCTAATTCATAATCAAGTTGAATGTTATATTGATGATTTAGTTGTCAAGAGCAAGGTTAAAGAGGCTCACCTGTATGACTTAAGAGTTGTTTTCGAACGGTTGCGCCGCTACGATTTGAAAATGAACCCCTTGAAGTGCGCCTTCGGCGTCGCTTCGGGAAAATTCTTAGGATTCGTAGTGAGGCACCGCGGAATCGAGATAGATCCTGCTAAAATTGAAGCCATCTTAAATATGCCATCTCCTAAGAGTCTTACTCAGTTAAGGTCTCTACAAGGTAGATTGGCATATATAAGGAGGTTTATTTCTAATCTTTCCGGGAGATGTCAACCCTTTTCTGTCCTTGCGAAAAAAAGGATACTAAATTCGTATGGGGCGAGAAGTGTCAGAATGCTTTTGACGATATCAAACAATACCTTTCTAACCCGCCAGTCTTGGCAGCTCCGATTCCGGGAAAGCCATTAATCCTCTACACCGCAGCTCTAGATGAGTCTTTAGGTGCCCTGTTAGCTCAAGTTAACGACGAAGGAAAAGAGAATGCTCTCTACTACCTTAGTCGAAGACTCCTTCCTACTGAAATTCGATACCCGTCAATTGAGAAGCATTGTCTTGCTTTAGTTTTTGCAGCTCAGAAACTGAGGCATTACATGCTCCCCCACTCAATCAGTTTGATTTCAAGAGTTAATCCTTTGCAATATCTTATGACCCGACCTACGTTGTCAGGACGTTTAGCTCGTTGGTCTATGATATTGTTGCAATTTGAGATTACTTTCACTCCCCTTCGTGCTGTGAAAGGACAAGCTGTTGCCGACTTTCTGGCAGCACACACCCGCTGCCGGCAGATTCTCCTTTGAACGATGATTTACCCGACGAACAAATCATGAGTTTGGGGGAATCTGGAGAGGCCATCTGGGAATTATATTTTGATGGGGCAGCATCCTCTCGTAGGATTGCGACCCAACAATCTGTAATTCCTGGAAAGGCTGGAGTCGGTCTAATTTTTTATTACACCAGAAAAAGGAATGATGCATTTTTCCTATCACTTGTCGGAGCCTTGCACAAACAACGAAGCTGAATACGAAGCTCTGATAACTGGTTTGGAACTTGCAATTCTAATGGAGATTAAAGAGATTAAGATCTTTGGGGATTCCCAACTGGTTATTAACCAAGTCGCCGGAACTTATAAAGTCTTGAATCCGAATCTCCTAAAATATCACCAGTATACACTTCACTTGTTGGAACAAATCCCCATTGCTACTTTGTATAGGGTTCCCCGTGGAAGCAATTCTGCGGCGGATGCCTTAGCAAAACTTGCAAAGGAATTTGCATGTCCTGAGGAGGATTCCATCCCTGTAGAGATACAGGGTCGTAAGACCCTTTCTCTTATAGATTTGGAACACATTAGTAAGACTCCCCTTCAGATCCTTTCTGCCTCTTCGACAACTGACGAAGAAGGCGATTGGAGACGACCCTTAGTCGATTACCTTAAAGAAGGGAAGCTTCCCCAGGATAAATCACTCTCCAACCAGATTAAGAAACGTGCCCTATCATATGCACTAGTTAACGATCTGTTGTACCGTCGGTCCTTTGATCACATGTGGCTGCGCTGTTTGAACAAGCGAGAAGCCCAGAAAATTGTTAATGAAGTTCATTCAGGACTGTGCGGTGCTCATCAATCGGGTCCAAAAATGAAATTAAAGATTAAAAGACTTGGATACTACTGGCCTACAATGATTGACGATTGCATGAATACTGCAAAGCACTGTCATCAATGTCAGGTCCATGGTGTGGTTTTACATCAACCGCCTAATGTGTTACACCCTACGATAGCCTCTGGCCCTTCGAGAGTTGGGGCACGGATATCATTGGGCCGATTGACCCTCCCTCCGCGAGAGGTCATCGTTTCATATTAGCTGCAACTGATTACTTTTCAAAATGGGCGGAAGCAATTCCCCTACGAAACGTAACATCACACCATGTCTTAAAATTCTTTCGTGACCATATTGTATATCGATTCGGCGTACCCCGCAGAATCATATCCGATAATGGGTCCGTATTCAAGTCTACAAAAATCAATAGTTTTGTAAGGCGCCATAATATTGATTGGAGATATTCGACGATCTATTACCCTCGGGCTAATGGATTGGCCGAGGCCTTCAACAAAACCTTGGTGCAAATTGTCAAAAAGACCCTTGATGATAACAAACGGCAGTGGGATGAGCGGTTGGTGGAAGCTCTGTGGGCTTATCGTACCACTTATAGAACCCCGACCCAATCCACCCCGTTTGCACTAGTGTATGGATCTGAGGCTGTTCTACCTTTGGAAATACAAATCCCTTCGCTTAGAATTGCAGTTCAAATCAAATTACCAATGAACAAAATGCAAAACTACGATTGGAAGAACTCGAAGGCCTTGAAGAGCGACGTCTCCAAGCTCAACAAAGTTTAGAGTTGTATAAATCCCGTATGGTTCAAGCCCATGACAAGTTAGTGCGACCTAGGACCTTCCAAGCGGGAGACTTGGTATTGGTCCTTCGGAGGCCTATCTTGGCCCATCGGAAGCTGGGAGGCAAATTTGAACCTACATGGGAAGGACCCTTCGTTATAGAGACTGTCTACGAAGGAGGCTCGTATCAGTTAGTAGATTGTAAAGGGAACCACCCAATGCTACCTGTTAATGGGCGTTTCCTTAAGAAATACTATGCTTGATGTAGCTCATTTTATCAATTAATAAAACTTCCTTTTCTTGATTTACAACTTGATTTTACCTTTTTTTTTAAGTTTTTTTTTTATCCCTTTTCACCTTCTCCTTAAGGTTAGGTCTTTCCTTCCCTTAGGATTAGACCCGCTAGTGGTGGAGTACGCCCTCCGTGGCACTACCCTAGCATTTGACCCGGGGATTAGTGGTGGAGTACGCCCTTCGTGGCACCACCATCCTAGTTTGCCAGTTGAGGTCCTCTGTGTGGAGCAAGTTTTCCCTCCCACATGACACCATTCGCTAGTGGTGCAGTACGCCCTTCGTGGCACCATCCTAGTTTTTGCCAGTTAAGGTCCTCTGTGTGGAGCAAGATTCCTCCCCACATGACCATTCGCTAGTGGTGGAGTACGCCCTTCGTGGCACCATCCTAGTTTGCCAGTTGAGGTCCTCTGTGTGGAGCAAGTTTCCTCCCCACATGATCATTCGCTAGTGGTGGAGTACGCCCTTCGTGGCACCATCCTAGTTTGCCAGTTTGAGGTCCTCTGTGTGGAGCAAGTTTCCTCCCCACATGACCATTCGCTAGTGGTGGAGTACGCCCTTCGTGGCACCACCCTAGTTTGCCAGTTAATTTGCCTATTTGGAGTAAGTCTTCTATCAGCATCCTATAGGCCTAAGGTTGGGTGATGCCCTTCCTTAGACCCAAGGCTAGGTATTCCCTACCTTGGTTTCCAGTTGATCCGTCTACTAGGAGTAAGTCTTCTATCAGCATCCTGTAGACCTAAGGTTGGGTGATGCCCTTCCTTAGACCCAAAGTTAGGTATTCCCTACTTTGGTTTCCAGTTGATTTGCCTATTTGGAGTAAGTCTTCTATCAGCATCCTATAGGCCTAAGGTTGGGTGATGCCCTTCCTTAGACCCAAGGCTAGGTATTCCCTACCTTGGTTTCTCCAGTTCCCTTGTCTACTAGGAGTAAGTCTTCTATCAGCATCCTGTAGACCTAAGGTTGGGTGATGCCCTTCCTTAGACCCAAGGTTAGGTATTCCCTACCTTGGTTTTACCAGTTTTCCTTATCCAATAGGTGTAAGCCTTCCATTAGCATCCTATAGGCTTGAGGTTGGGAGATGATCTCCCTTTCACTCCCAAAATTCTACTTCCATTCGGTCAACGCCAATGTGTGCAGCAGAAGTTCCTTCTACTACACGCATTGGGGATCCATTTGTTGACCTCATTTTTGTATGAGGTCACTAAGACCCATCCAAAATCTAGATTTAATCCTAGACCCTAGGATCCACTCTAGACCTTAGGATCTTTCCTAGAACTAGACCTTAGAGCTTATTCTAGAGCCTAGGATTCCTTTAAATCCTAGATCTTAGAACTCTCCTAGATCTTAGGATCACTCCAACTTCAAATCAACCTCCACCTTTGATCAACCTCAATTTTAAATCAATTTCTTTATTTGATCCACTCCAATTTCAATTTGATTCCTACCTGTGATCAATTTGAATCTCAAACTCCATCCAATTCAAATCCAAATTAATTCAAATTTCAAACATATCCAAACCTTGATCCAATCAATTTGACAATCCAAAATTTAACCTAGACTTTGATCCTATCCTTAATCTAGCCTTGACCCTATCCATCTATTAACAATCACAACATGATTGTAAATGGTTTGGATACTTCAATTTTAATTATTCAAACCTGAAATTCATTTCAGAATCCAGAAAATCCTGACTCAAACCCTAAGTCTCAAGGCCTTGTCCTAAAGAGACCTTTTTTAGAGATTTTTCAAACATTTCAAAACCCAGTCAAATGGCCTCTGATTCAGGGTCTATCACTTGCAAAGTGATAAGACATGTCTCTAGAGGCTACCCTCCAACTTTGAGCTCATTCTGAGGTCTCTAACCCCAGAATTTGAATTAAAATTCAAAGGCTGTAAAACCTTCAAATATTTACAGCCTATGCCACTGAGCCTGACCCCTTTGAGATCTTGACCTTGGAACCCTTATCCAAGCCTCCAATCACTTCCAGACCCTTGATTTTAACCCATTGAGCAGTAAACTGCATTTTTCAGACCCATTTTTGACTCTAGTTGACCAATGGGCCAAAATTGACTAAAATACCCTTATGAGATTTCTAATGGCTATTTCAATTCAAATCAATTCCAAACTCTTTGAAACCACTTCCAATGAATTTGAAATATCAAACTCAACTTGTTGAACTCAAACCCAGACCTTGGGTCAACCTGGTTGACCAAGTCAACCAAGTTTGACCCATGGACCCATACACCCCTCCCCTTTCAAAATTTTGAATCTACTCCATTCCAAGTCCTTTGAATGTATGGGATGAACCCTTGGGTACCCAAGAGACCCCTCTTGGTCATCCAAGCCTTGGGCTTACTTGGGTTAGTTTTATGGCTTGACCCAAGTGACCCAAGAGAGACCTCCCTTGAGCCATCCTTTGATCTTAATCAAATTGAATCCAAATCAAGGTGCCATTGGGTTCCCATTGACCCAATACACCTTCCTTGACCAGCCCAATCCTTGGGCTCATTTAGGTCAAGAGTTAGGCTAGCCCAAAGTGCCTAATAGCACTTGGGATTGGGCCAACTCTCAACCTAAATCCAATTGAACCTGGCCAACACCTCCCATAGGTGGCCCTAGGTCCAATACACCTCCTCCAGCCAGCCCATGCCTTGAGCTAGCTTGGGTTAATAGTTAGGCTAACCCAAAGTAGCCAAAAACACTTGGACCCGAGCCAACCTTTGACACAGATCAAATTTGACCCAATTGCCACTTGCATTGGGTGCACCAGACCCAGACCCACTTCCCACTTCAAGCCCAGGGTCTGGCCTGACCTGGGTTGAGCCCAAATTGACCCGAACCGAGCAGGTTTGGATCAACCCGAGCCATTTTTTAATCCAGATCGAATTCGACCCGATTGCCACTTGCATTGGGTGCACCAGACCCAGACCTGCCTCCCATACCAAACTCAGGGTCTGGTCTGACCTGAATCGAGCTCAATCAGACTCAAACCAAGCAGGTTCGAGCCCAACCGAGCCACCAGATCGATCCCAGCTTCCCCAGGCCAATTTGACTCCACAATTGGCTCCAGCATGTCCCCATCGGCCTTCCCTGGTCAATCCGACCCAGACCATGGCCGGCAGCGGTCGGAACCAATGGAGAGCAAGCTCCGGTGGTCCCCCCAGACCGAAAGCCTTCCAAAGGCTGTGGCTCGCCGGCTTGAGGCTCACGAGCTCTCTGGAATGGTGCCCCTTTCCACTTGGCATCAATCCGCGACCTCCTCCACTTCAATCCTGGCCGTCCAAGCTCGCGGGAGGAGGCTGAATAGGGTGGTGCTCCCCAAGGCTCGCCAGACGATCCCAGAGTTTTCGAACGGTTCCCCAGAGCTTCCTCGATCTCCCAGCACCTTCCTTCGAGCTCCCAGACCGTCCCTTCCATCGCTTCGAGCGAACTCCTGCGAAAGGCTTCGGCGTCCCGCTCGAAGTCATACCTCCAGCCGTTCTCCAGTCGCGGCCTCTGAAGGAAACCTGCTCGCCTTCGTCTCCTGAAGCTTCCAGATAGAGAAGCTCATTCGTTGAGACTTTCTCTGCGGTAATTCCTTCATCCCGACTCCCTAGCTAGGTAGTCCGGTCAAGTGTGAAGAAAACCTTCACCCCAACGGATTTCCACCGTTGGATTGAAGGTTTCCACCCCCCTGATCCTCCCTGTGAAATTTTGTCGAAGTTCACCGGCGGGATCAATCGGATCACGCCGGAGAAGGTTCACGGCCTCGGGTAAGAGTGGAGGTTGAAGACGAAATCTCAGCCATTGATTCCGATCAACGGCTCGAATTAAATCCCGTGGTTCCGGAGCGCCTTGAATCCTAGCCGACCGATCCCGCATCCGACGGCTACGATTAATCCGACCGTTACCCAGTCAGCGCCAATGATTGCCCAGCCAATCGGGACGCGCCGCGTGTAAAGCGCGGCTGACTGTGTAATGGCTGGATTAATAATTCCAGAAAATCAAGGGAACTTCAAAAATCCATATCTCCCTGCACACTTGACCAAATTAGGTGTTTTTAGGCTCATTGGAAAGGTCTCAGGGAGATCTTCAAAAGCCCTATGGTTCCAGGCCCTAATTGCATGTATGTTAAGCTTAATTTCATTAATGGTATTATTTTAATTTATGCAATTACTGTTTGTAGTTAAGTCTCCAGGGCATGGAACTTTGGGAGATTGAATTTGGGCATGTCTTTGACATGTCCAAATTTTGTCTCCCCTGTTTTAAAAGTCTAAGGGCACTTTTCCCCAATTTTGAGTTTAAGGGTCATGGGTTGACCCTTAAATTCAAATTGGGATTTAAGCCTATCCAATGAGAATTAGGATCCAGTTTTTGTGTGTTGATTATGCTTAGGATATGGAGTTTAGGGCCACTGACTTTGCCCCAATCCAACCTTAGGATAGCTCCCTAGGATTTTTTGAAGGTGACTTAGAGCTCACCTTAGGTGGCTTAGTTAGCCACCTTAGAGTATTCCAATTGAGCCCAAATTTGGTGTGTTCAGGCCTTGGGATCATGTGACCCCATGGTCCAAATTTCATCAGATTTGGAGTTCATTTGGTTCACCAATTAGGAGCCATAGCTTGCCCTTTCTAGAATTGCCCCCTAGCCTTAATTAAATCCTTATAAATCCCTTTTAAATCCAAAATTCAAGTTTAATACTTCATATTAATCAGTGTTGAAACCTTAACCCATGAGAATTAAAAGCCCCTTGATTGGACATCAAATTAAGCCTTAATTTAATTTTAAGTAAAATTCAATGTTTAATTAATATTAATTAATTAATAATCATTAAAAATCCCAAGAATTAATTTAATGCTTGATAATCTCCCCTTAGATCACCTCTGATCTTTGGGAGAGATTTCAGTGAGTTTGAGATCCATTTAGGCCCAAATCACTAGAATAGTCTTTAATTGAAATAATTGAAAATTTTCATAAATATCCAAATTTCTAAAAATCATAACTTTTGATAGAAAACTCCAAATTGAATGTGCCATATGTCTAAAAACTCATAATTAGGTCTAGTATTTATTAAAAATCTGAAACTCTTAAGATTAACTTAAATTTTAAAAGTCAAGTTTTGACCCCTTAGTTAGCATATCTGGATAACTTCAAAAATTCATTAACTCTCCTAAATTCTAGAATTTCTTTAATAGGATCATAAAATTCTCAACCAACCCATTAAAATCAGTAACCAACTCCCTTTAATATCAATCCACTCCTTTAATTCCAACCAACTTAAATAACTTAATCAAACCCGATTGCTACTGGGTAACCCAGGCCTACGAGGCTATTAGCTTAGCCCCAAGGAAGGTGAAATAAACTTCACGGCCTCGGTGTGAAACAAAGGTAGTAATCAATTAACTTTTAAAATAAGTTTAATTAAAATTCTTAATTTATTAATACTTAAATCTTAACATTAACTCCCCTTTTAAGCCTTAACAAATCCAGACTTTTAGACAACTTCAACTATTTACCCACTTTAGGACCTACCCCAGCCACACGACCTTTTACACACACTTTAGATGATGTGCTAGGACAACCAACTCTAGATCTAGGTTAGGCCGGTGTTTACTTTACTGCTGTGTGCCGGGTTTTTTTTCGTAGTTTTCACTGCATGTTGTGGATGAAATTGCTTTGCTGTGTCTGCTTACTTTTTCTGTACTCTGTGGATGGATTGATGTGTTTGGCGACTAGATTACCCTTAGGTTAGGTACGATCTGGATGTTGACACAGTTTTCTGCAGGTGGCCACACTCATGCAGGGCAATATAAAAGGGGGGCAAATCAAAAAAGCATAAATATTATAAACTCTTTGCACAGGTGCTTCAGCTGCTAAAGCCCCCAAATCATAAAAAGAGCGTGGCCAGTGTGTTTATTTTCTTTTCTGCTCATATACAACTGCTTGGGAATAACTGCTTTTTATATATTAATTGCTTAGGATAACCCTGCAGGTGAGTCTAGATCTTTTATTTTGATATAAATGTGTAATTTGTACAAGTGTCAAGTGTTGTGAAAGTTGATTTTGAGTTGGGATACATAGATCCAAAGCTTGGATTCCAAAGAGGAAAGGATACCCCTTTAGGGAACACTCCTTTTCCATTTGGAAATCCAAATTTGGATCATACCTCTTCCTTACCCAAAGAGGAAAGAGTGGCCTTCCCCCTTAGAGGGAAGTGCCCTCTTGTCCATTTGGGTAATCCACCACGAAGATTCCAAGAAGATTGAAGAAAAGGAGTCCAAAGAAGAATGAAATTGAAGATTTGAAGATTTGAAGATTGAGAGTATCCCACTCAAAATAACTTGCGTCGTTACTAGGTTTAGAATCCGGGTTGTTGTCAGTGGTGCCCGGCCACTTTACTTTCTGCAATATTCTGGTTTGTAATAAGCAAGGCAATTCTGCCTATGGACATTTATTAATTAATTTATATTTGATGTGATGATTTGATTGCCTCTAGGATTACTTATTTTTACTAGTTTTTTGGCGATTGCATGCCGCTCTTTGTTTTTGCCTGGATACGTGAGGCTCGTGAGGGTGTGAAAGTTTTATACTCAAAATATTAAAGTCCAAAATTTTAGTGAGTCTAAATAACATAGAAAGATAACGAATCTAGGAAATTAGCCGGGGATCGACCCCGGGGTCGCATGCATATTTTTGCATTACTCTTTCCTTGCTTTAGACCCTTCCCCGCCTGCGGGTAGAGTCCGGATAGTCTGACCTATGAGGACGAGGTGCCGGACCTGGGGAAGTCCAGTCTTCTAAAAAACTATTTTATAAGCCTGTTTTTTTAAAATTTCAAGCATACTTGATTGGAAGTTGTTAACTAGCATGCATTGCATTAGATACAAACCAAAAGAGTCAAAATTTTAATTGCATCAGTTTAGCATTTTTGCACCCAACATATGTCAAAGGGGCCAATTAGGAGAGTCTCTAGATGTCGGCCCCAACTCTCCAAAACTTTAATTACAATGTCCTTACCACTCTTTCATAAAAGACCGGACTCATCTTTTTTAAATCGACTAGGTGGTTAGCTGGCTCCCCAATCCAGGCCGGGGTAAGTCCAGGTTTTGCACTGCATTAGTTAGGATCGGACGACTGTGGTCCAGTGTCCAGAGTAGATTTAGGTTCCGGGGCAGATTTTTGATTATAAGACCCCAAACTTCGGGAATCTAATCCCAAATTTCTAAAAAAAATACTCAACTCTAATTAAAGCTTCATTTCAATCCTAAAACATAAAGCCCAACATTTAGATTAAGTTGGGACACTTCCGGATGGTTCCAGAATCTCAAAGTGTCCCCTACTCTTCTCCATTTGATTCTGTTAATAAGTGCTCAATTTTGATCCATTCCCTTTTGAGTTTCCAGTAATTCTACTCATACTTTGATATCACTCCTAGAAACTCTAAACAAAATTCTGCCATTATTTTAATCGAGAGTTTTCGTAGGAGATTTTATCTCCCTACGATATAATTAACTACGAGGGCTTGCGCTCGTAGGAGATTTAGAACCCCACACACCTGATTTTAAAATTGATTTTAAAACTTCTCTAGATTTCTTTGGGAAAAAGTTAAAGAATGATCGTCGTCGTTGCATTAGAAGAATTATCGTAGAATGGTATCATTTCCCTTTGGGGAGATATATCCTTCTTCGATAAGGCTTTGGATGTGAATGCGACGATCATACTTCTTGAATATTGTAATTGGGTATTTAGTTGAACTCTACTTTGCTCCTTTGGGGCCATATGAAGTTCTCTTTAGAACCCGATCATAATATTCAAGATGAGTTTACATATTTCTAAGTCTGAATACCATTATGAAAGTTTATCTTTGTCCCCCGGGGTGATATACTCTTTCTAACGAGTTGATTCGACCTTAGAATTAGAGCTCAACCTTAATCTTAAAATCCCCAAAGAAAACTAATATTTTTCAAAACCTGTTTTCCAAAATTCCACCAACAGTTGATAGTTTTCTTATTTATTTATCTCTTACCTTTAGGTGCTGCTATGAGAACTGGTATTGGTTGTCTTTTATTTCTAGGAACAATGTTGGTGACTGGGGCTAAATTCTCTTTTTTTGTTTTGATTCTATTCTAGGTTTTTCCTATTTTTGGGATGCTGGTTTCATTTAGTTGTCTAGTGTGGTTCCTGGGCCTCTCTGATTATCTGAGTTTTTTTTCTTGTGGCTGTTGGTGTTAGCTTTAGGTTGAATGACTAGGTTTGGCTGAGTGTGTTTGGAGGTAATATTGAGTGGCATTTGGTTTACCCGAGTGATGATTGTTGTGTTGAGTCTAGTGAATAGGTTGTTAAACCTAAGTTAATGTCCCAAGGCTACCAAGAGGGGGGGTGAATTGGTATTTTTAAAAAATTAAACTTCTTTGAAATTATGTTGAACCGAAATGAAATTTTTTATTAAATTTTTATAGAAAAAGTTTTTTAAACAAAAGAAAAATGCGGAAAATAAAAAGCAGTAAAGTAAATGACACAAGAGTTATAGTGGTTCGGTCTAAATCAGACCTACATCCAGTCCCCAGAGGCACCCTCTAAGTATTGCACTAATACTAATAGTGACTCTCCTTTTGCACCCACACCAAGGCGAAGAATCCTTTACAAACACTCTTTTCACCACTACCCGGTGCGGCAGAGAACCGTCGTCCTTTTACACAATCCCTAGTGTTGGCAGAGAACCGTCCTTCCTTTCACACTCTCCTAGTGTGGGTAGAGAACCCTTCGTCCTTTTACACTCTCCTAGTGTGGGCAGAGAACCCTTCATCCTTTCACACTCACCTAGTGTGGGCAGAGAACCCTTCGTCCTTTCACACTCTCCTAGTGTGGGCAGTAAACCCTTCGTCCTTTCACACTCTCCTAGTGTCGGCAGAGAACCCTTCGTCCTTTCATACTCTCCTAGTGTCGGCAGAGAACCAGATCTCCTTGACAGATCTTCTCACAAGAAATCTAGAAGGAAGAAAGAAAAGAGTGAAGTTATCCCAATTCACAAGTAGAGATTCTTACCTTTAAACTTCAAGTGAAGCCTTCATGCTCCAGTGGTAGTAATACTCCTTTGAATGCTCTCTCACACTCTCTCCTTGACTTTTCTCTCAATAGGCACGAAGATCAAATGACAAAAAGATTGGGTGGCAGTCTAATTTGGACTATTTATACAAAAGACAAGAAAAATCGCCCAAAAACTGCAAGTTATCAATTCTATACGCAGTGGATCATCCCGTACGATCGTGGATCATCCTGGACGATATTACTTAAAAGCCTTGAAACGACCCTATTTGTATATGTGCAAGAAATATTTTCGTACAAGCTGATCATCCCGTACGAACAAATTTCATCCGGTGCAAACGGTTATAACAAAGTCGGCTACAAAAACAGCAGAATGATTATAGAAAAACCGTCCTAAGTCGGTTATATCGTCTAGACAAAAATATGTTCGTCCGGACAAAAATCTTA
>JACXSL010001125.1:0-126701 GCA_019514585.1 Dendrobium officinale
TTTAGAGAGTGTAATCAATACAATAAAAAATATGCAAAAGACTGCTACCTAGTTACTTGTATGATGAATGCATGAAATAAATGCTAATACATAGAAATCTTTTAATCATTTATTTAAGAACATAATTAACAACTCAAGGTCAATAGATAAAGTAAGATGGCCAAGCTCCACCACAATATACGTGGGGTTTTTATACTTTTAAAAACATGCAGATTGTAAATTGCACTTGCTTATCAATCTTCAAGTTTCTCATACCCCGCCTTTTTTTTATGAAATTCCGAAAGAGAATTCCCTTGAAAAGTAAAGAGGAAAGGCAAAATTATCTTTTGGACTCCTATATTTGTACATATAGCATAAATACCTTTAAAATCTTTACAACTCTTAATATGTTACATTTATATTTGACTCTTTGCATATACATTTTGTACCTATGTATAGTCACCATCACCTTCTCTTGAGCAAAGCAAAGTAACATTGTCACCATAAAGCACGAGGAACAAGACTAATTAATTTAATATTGGTTATAGACCCTTGAAATCAAATGCTATTATGCTCTCTAAAAGATTCAATATAAAGCTTAAGGGTCCCCTAATTAATATTTTTAATATTCAATTAATAAAATTAATTTAATGTAAATTAAAATTGAATTTGGCATGAATTATTGAAATTTTTCTTTTAGTTAAATTAATTAAGATTTTGTTAATTATTCAATGTTTTTTTTAATTTAATTTCTTTAAAATTTTAATGAATTTATTTTGAGGTTTAAATAGTTTTCAGTTTAAATGTATAAAAAATATTTAAGTTTAAATGTTTCAATTTAATTTTTAGAATTTTATTTAAACTTCATTTAAAAAACATTTATTTGATTTTTAAATTTGTTCATATTAACTTTAATTTACTTAGCTTTATTTCAAATTATTTAATTCAAATTCATTAATAGTATTTATCTATTTAAGGTTTTTGATGGGTTTAATTAATCTATGTTTACTAGTTTTATTTTATTTTTATTTATATGGTTTTCGTTATTTTATTTATTATTATACACATTATGATTTTTAAAAAAAAAATAAATATAAAAATTGCGCAGGGGGGGCTGTTGATTAATCAATTACTACGTTACACTTAATTTTTGCGCTAAATGAACAAAATTTATGTTGGGTTTGAAAATTAAGTGCAGGGTTCCAACAAGGACCTAAAATTTAGGAGATCTACTCACCCCTCACTTTGTATGGCTTAGAAGACCTAGGAGGCTCTAAGCTTTACATAGTTACCTCATCGGAGTAAGTAATGATTTACCCAATCATAGCCACCTCCATTTGACCAGAAATGGAGACGACAGAATGCTTCATAGCTTCATTATCCAAATCATATCTCCAATGTAACTCAGAGAGAAGTGTTATAAATTTGATGCATTAAAATCTCTTAATTCGTATACATAATGACGTTCATAGTGATATCTAAGAATAACTATTTCAAAATATAATTAAATAATACACAAGGAATTAAATGACATTTTCCTTTAAATGTATCAATTTAAAGTTTCACACAAATAATCGAAAAAGGATTACATTCAAAATGATTTATAAGTGTTTGTAATCAGTTTAATAATACAGTTATTAAATGCATACCAATCAGTAGACATAGCATTTGAAAAAATTCATGATTATTCAAAAGTTGAAAAGCAAGCCAATACATGCATTACAAACAGTATGTCAATGAACATAATCAAATTAACTTGCAAGGAAAAATTAAAGCTTGAAAATAGCTCCTGCAACACCCCTTTACTTTATAAAATAGAGTTTTTCTATGTATTCTTATAAGATGAACTCTACGAAGCTTCAGAGTTTGAAGATATAATTTTTAAGAGCTAGTTGACAGAGATTTTTTTCGTGCCAGTATTATGTCCTTCTATGGGGAGTATAATATTCTATTGTAAAGAAGGAACGGGGTACATTGCACATAAATTTTGATTACATGGAATTGAATAAATGATCAATTAAAAAATAAATACCCTTTGCCAAGGATCGATTTATTTGTTTAATCCAAACTTGCAAGATTTTCTATAATTTTGAAGATTAATCTAAGATCTAGATATTATCAAGTGAAGATAAAAGAAGTAGATGTCACAAAGATTGCTTTCAGTTCGATACAGACATTTTAAAAGTTATTAGTCATGCATTTTGGGGTGCAAATTTGCTTATAGGATGGCCAAACCACCGGCACTCATCCTCCTCATCTAACAATAAAATAATCAATAGAAAACTTTCCTCTGAGGATGATATTGGTATCCCATCAAAAAATACTTTCCAACCTCCATCAACTTAAAATTTAACACTCTGGGTTCAACAATGCACTCAAATCTCCAATATTTCATTCTCAAAAATACTTCTGTGCATGTCAACATCCATCAAATCAATAATAGAAGACAATCTTGCTTTGAACCTCACTTATTAGCTGGGCTACAATACTAACAAACTATGAAATGTAATAAGAACATTGACTCAGTAGGAGTAGTACTCCCGTACTTATGCTTTCTAAACTTTCCACTTTTCCCATCTGTCATATTGATGTTTGCGAATAACCATCAAATAACCACACCAAAACATACAACTAAAATAAAACAATGCACATGGAAAGCAAAATTGCACAATGAAAGTCAAATGAATAAAACCCAATGTTACCTAAAATTATCGTCACTCGATTACATATCATAGTTGTATAACTCTATTTGTACAATAAGTTCCCTAAAATCTCTGATCATATATACTAAAAAAGATTTACTAATGCAACTCAATATGACCACACAAACTTAATAGGTCATATCAATGTTGACTTGTGATTAGGCTAGTCCAAAATCTAAGTTTTGGGTGGCTTTTCATAGTTCTTTCAGTATATTGTCTTTCAAACCACAAAGCTTTTCAATAACTTCAATAAACATAATAAAACAAAACTCATCTATAAATTTTTTTTAGTTCATTTATTATCAAAAATGTATACTCGGAATTTACGAGGGGATGTACAGGAAAATGGTGTTGGTGCTGAAAAAAACCGGCGGTTGTATGCGGTGAGCACTCCATTGCTTCCCATAATAATTTGAGGTCATCAATTAATGGTTGCAAATAGATATCAATCTTTGCCTTCGGATTATGTGGTCCAGGTTATAATCAGAGTTAAGAAACATGAACGGAGTAGTCATACACATCTCTGGTGGCAGTTGTATGGTGTTAATATAACTGGCCAACAAGAAATACGGTGTAGCTGTTTTGACTATAAGGAGTCCAAAGTAAAACCATCAATACATAATCCCAATCTTATGTTGCGGGATTCAGCAGCAAATGAAGGATGCACTCGATCAAAATGTTTCCACGCTTCAGCATCTGATGGATGAGAAAGAACATCACTTTTTGCTATTTTCTCTCTTATGCCATCTCATATGGCCTGCTGAAACTCATTGATGCATAGAGCCGCTGAAGTCTTGGAATGATTGGTAAATAAAACAAACGGGAATATGACACATCTTTCTTTGGACGACGTTGTTTTTCCTGAGTTTTGCTTTAAAATGAGGAGCATTGCAGCTGCGACAAATAACTTCTGCTGCATCATCCTTATAGTATAACATACATCCATTGATACAACAATCAATCTTTGTAGCAGTGAGACCCAGCTTGGATACTAATTTCTTTGTTCGGCACAAGTCTGAGGGAATTATATTGTCAGCCGGATTAGTTTCCTTCATAAGACCAATAACGTCATTTAAAACACTCACGGGGAATATTATACTCAGTTTTAATACTTAGCATCCTCACTGCAATGGATAATTTCGGAATGCGTACTGCAACCTTCCCAAATTGGCTTTTTTGAGCTGAATGTAATAACTCAAAGAATTTTTGTTGTCTCTGCATTTGGTGGCTCTTCCACATTAGACCTTAAATTATGACCTGCTACAATCAAAAATAAGGGTCTTCATAGGGTCTACTCATTTGATCTTCATCAAATGTTTCATAAGCTGTAGATGAACCAGCAATGAGCATCTTTATGTGGATCGAACTCGCCATGTAATGTCCAAATCCAATAGTTTGGAAGAAATCCCCTACGATATAAATCAAGCTTCACATCATCGGGCTTTAGGAATGCTAGATTTTATGCTTCGAACACGGACATCTAAACATTTTATCAAACTGAAGGAAGGCAGTTGAGATGCAACTTGAATGAAAGTTTCAACTCCCTCTATAAATTCAACTGTCAATCCTTTTCGACCCGGCAACAATTCTGTTATACATCCAATATCTCTCTTCTTGGATAGTCATTTGCACATTGACCGTAAAACGTATCCTACATGTTGGAGGCATAGAACAATCTGTTATACATCCAAATAGATTTTTATGCTTTGAAGGACTTAAGCATGCTCTAAAAGAACAAAAGCTTATCCATATGTTGCATTTAAATAAAATAAACGCATAGATTTGATTTGGGGCCTAAAGTGGGGGCAAGGTGGGTCAACCCTGGTTGACTTGGTCAACCGGGTTGACCCAGGGTACAAGTCTAGGCCCAACAGACTCGACTCGACTCGACTCTCTAAAAGGGGAACGACCTCTACAACAACCACCATTGGAGAGGGTCTTGGGGTTCGACTTGGGGTCAATTTGACCAAGTCAACTCTTATTAATGTCTTAGATCACCCAATGTCATAATCCCCTCACAAGATCTATTACAACTAAAAGTACACATCATATATTCAGTTATAGATCTATTGAAGCGAAAACCTTATAAACTTTATAGTTGACCTCCATAATTCATGTTTTTCCTTCAACCTCCCTTTCTAGTCTTATCAACATGAAGAATATCATCAGTAAAAAGCATTACATCAAGGTACATCCTCTCACAAATGATAGTGAGAACATCTATGAGTACAAAAGCAAAAAAAAAAGATATGGACTTCTGCTGATCCTTGATATAATCCAACCGAAATAGGAAAATACTTGATCAAACCACCATGTATTTGAACACAAGTAATAGCTCCTACATATATATCAATAATGATTTTAAATATAAGCATTATTAACTCCTTTCTTCTTAAGAACCCTCCATAGCACTTTCTCTTGGAATATTAACATATGTTTTCTCTAAAAATAGATAAATATCATACATAGATCCTCCTTATTCTCATTATATTTCTCCATCAAACCTCTCAAAAAAATGTATGACTTCCATTGTAAACCTACCAAGCATTAATCCAAATTGATTTTGAGAAAACATTAGTATCACACCTAAACCTATGCACCATAACTCTCTCCCACATTTTTAAAGTATGAAACATTAACTAAAAAGATAATATCATCAAATAATCAAAGAAAAACCATAAAAAATAACCTTAAAAGAGAAATCGGATTGTTTGGGGGTCGGAATCGGTCGGCGGTCGGGACGCCGGAGTAAACTCGTCGGCGGCGGTCGGACTGGGGGTCGGCGGCGGTCGGAATGGGGTCGGCGGTCGGAGTTCCTTCGTCAGGGGGCTGATCGGACGAGCGGAGGAGACACGATAGAGCGAGCGACCGAGAGAGAGAGAAGGAAAGGTGTGAAAATGAAATGAGCGGAGCGAGGGGGCTCGTATTAGGGCTTTTTACACGGCGGTTTTCCGGCGGGTCTGGGCCGCCGAACAAAATCACTTATCAACGGCGGGTTTAGACCGCCCGGAAAAAAACCGCCGGTGACATTGTTGATATCCGGCGGTTTATAGGACCGTCGGTAATATCGGCGGTGTATCGTAGCTAAGCCGCCGATTTGACCGTCGTTAGAGTCCGACGGCTTAAACCGCCGGCGAAGCCGTCGGTAATACCGACGGTCCATAAACCGCCGGTGCAAACCGCCGGTATTTGCCATTTTTTTCCTGTAGTGTACAACATTTACCCTACAGTATATGGCCACAATAAACAAAATTAGAGAAATCACATAACTAGTTATGATTGTACAAAATTAAGAAAAGATCTATACATGCTCAAACATGTTATATCTTAAACTTAGTTATTCAACAGGCACTTTTCCTTTCCCCTAACCTGAAACAGAAGGTAGATAAAAGGTGTGAGCTAACGTAACCTTAATATATCATACTCATCGATCCTGAATTTCCAATAATTTATTCATTATGTAGTTAATTAAATGTAGTTCAAAGAAATCCATCTTACCAAGCATAAAATAAATTGAAGTTATTTAAAATAAAGCAAAATAAGCAGTGAAAGTAATTAAATAAGAAATTCATATATTTAGAGTAGAAAGTATCAATTTTTTTGCAGACCTCATATTTACTATCAAAAATAAATATTACAATTTAGACCTTTATGACTCTCTGTGTTGGCATTATTAAAAAAATAAGCCCTTATGACTCCCAATGCTTAGTACATACCAGATATTCAAAAATTTTGGCTCTTTATGACTCTCTATACGTTTAGCACTAGATTAGAACTTCAACCATGCATCAAATCTCCTCATAATTATACATTTCAAGCTGAGAGACATATATTAAAAAAAAAAACAGAAAGACGTATATAACATAACATTGCAGTAAGGAAATGTAAATAAGTAAATTTTTAGAATTTTATAGAAGCTTTATCATTAGGCAACAAAATTAACTAATAAGTAGAATTTCTAGTTTTCATAATATCACTAGATTACAATGGATTATTCAAAACATTTCTTTTGAAGCTTTAATTATACTAGAAATTTATTTTTTAGTTAAATATAAACTAGCATATTTTTAAAATTATAAGAGAAATTTTTTTTTTCAAAAAAATACCCAAATGCCTAAAATGGCTAACTTTATGACATAAAGAAAGTGCATGGTGAAAATTTTGTAGGTACAAAGTTATCCACATTTGTGCAATACAAAATTTATAAATTTAATAAAAAAAAAATTAAAATTCTTGTGTTTTTTGAAAATTAAGATAAATGGATATATAACCTATCTCAATCATGATAACTTTTCAGAACTGGGGAGGACATCGAAAAATGGACCTAATTCACCCAAACCCAACCCAATTTCTCTCTCTCTCTCTCTCTCTTCTCTCTCTCTCTAACCAACTACCTAAGGATGAGAAATGAAATTTTTATAAAATAAAAATGGTGGAAATAGATAATTTATAAAAAGAAATTAACCTTGGAGCTGCGACTCTTGATCTTGCAATCCCGCAGTGCCCGATTTTGAACGCCGCACCCTGATGTCGCAACATTGAATTTTTTTTTGCCCAAAGACAGAGCACAATGTTGTGGAGCCACCTACCCAGGCGCAACAGCAGCCTAGGTAAATTTTTTTCATATTTTCAAATCATGCACATAGACCTCCAGCCTCCATGACCCACTTGAGAACAAATTCATACATTACCATGCATACAAATTAAAAATTCTCAGACATATACAAGGGGTGTTAAATACAAAAATTTAGCGAGTTGCCTTTATCAAATCAAGTCAAAACAAGTAAGCTATGCTAAGATTCAGGTGTTACACATCATTCACCAAGTCCATCATTCCTTCATTAAGGCGCCTCATAATCTACCATCCATAACTTCCTTGCCTCCTCATTCCTCAATGCCTACATCTTGACAAAGCCATGAGCTATTCCATGCAAACGTATTATGAATTAATACCCATCATCGAGACAATTTAAAGGTTACCGACTTGTTTATGCACTTACAAATGATGAGCAATCACTTTGCAACAAAGCTTTACATCCTTTTCTAAAGGTATACCATTCACTTCACCTCAAGCTTTCAAGAAGTTGTCTTTTGGTCTGAAGACAAAATATTCAACAGGCTGTCCCTCAATTCAAACTGCAGGCAAATAGTCACAAAGCTTTGTAGCCATTTCCAGTGGCAAATACCTTTGGGAGCTTAGATTTGCAAGCATACGATTACTATATTGTCAAAGATGATTTTGCTATCATACGATTACTATATTGTCAAAGATGAGCTGAATACCATGCGATTCGTTTAAAACCCTAGCAAACATCAAGAAGAACTAATAACGCAAACATTTTGATCTGTTTAATTGAGAGTTTTTGACTACCAACCAAAAGATATTTGATTCGAGTCTTATAACTAGCAAGAAGGAACTTTTAAGCTCATTAATTATACATTATGTGGACAAATTTCAAATTATATTAAAAAGGAAGAAAATAAAAGTTGTCCTATTATATATATAATAGTATGAAGTAAATAAATTTTAAAATAAATTTAATAATATTTAAATCTATTTGACATAAATTATATAATGATATTCTTATACAACTTTTTTACATTAATCTTCCTTCCCACTTGCTTACTTCTCCTTCCCTTGTACCTGCTCAAACGTTGAGTGATTAAAGCCAGATCACAGCCTAGAATGTTGAGTATTGCACGTGGCTTTGCTCACATCTGTCTTTGACCAGTTAAAATGAAGAGAGATTATTAGGTATGGAGTGGCAGACGGGGGAGAACCGTCTGCACACTAGTATAAAATTCAGTTAGGTACCGTTCGGTACCAGCTGGGTACCACTAGGTACCAGCTTGGTACTCTGTGTATGTGCAGACGGTGCTCTCCCCGTCTGCACTCCGCACCTAATAATTAAGCTATCTCTCTCTGTCGCATTAGCGGTTTTTTTAAGCTTAAATTATATTTTCCCCATGAAAATCTATTCGTTAAAAAATCACTGCTCTGTGCATCGTTGCAATTCTGGTTAAATTGAATTTTACTTTTTAAAATTTCCTCTAGCAACACCAGTTCTCTGTTTTGGGACCCCTAATCATATATACATTACAGAAAAAATGTCATTTTGTAAGATCATTTTTGTCAGAAATTGAAAGATCAAATAATTATGAAAAACTATTATTTAATTTAGTTTAAAAATATTTAATTTTAATTAAATAAGCTTATTTTATTTTATTTAAAAATAAATTATTAAATTAGTTTAATTTATTTTAATAATATTTATTTTTAAAACTATTTAACAATATCTATTAGTAGTAGCTAATTAATTTATTTTAAATTAGTTAATTTTAATGTAGAAATAATGATCAAAATTATTTAATTATATTAGTTTAATAATATTTAATTTAATTTCATATTAAGTTATTGAGTTACTTAATTTAATTTAACATAACGAATAATTATAAATATTTATTAATAATTATTTTCAAAAAAAATTATAAAATCCCATGGGAAATCTGACAAAAAATCTGTTGGAAATATTCCATCAGAAATTCTCTGAAATTTACGCTTGAATTTTTGACGGATTTATTTTAGCTATAAATTAGTAATTTTTCCTATAGTGATAATCTCTATTCGTTTCTCATCTTTTGCTCGGCTCTCGGAGGTCGGTGGCTTAAAAATGGCCTACGAATTGTTAAATGGAATATTCAGATGCAGATTTTGTACAGTTTCTGCAATTCTTATGCTGAAAGCCCGAATCACTTATTTTTTAAATGTGATTTTGGTTTCAATATTATGTCTACCATGTTCCGCACCTTGGACTAGTAGATTTTTATTCAGATCAAATGTGCATCAAATTGTCTTAGCACATTAATGAGTTGGCAATTTTACAATCATCCTGCTAAGAGGTTATTCTTGTTATGTGTGGAATCTGATTGTGTTAATCATTTGGATTATTTTGTTACTTCGGATCTCAAATTTGTCATGTTTGCTTGGGGGTGCGGGGGTTTTACCCCATACTTGGGTGCTTTGCAACCAAAAAAAAAATTTTGTTTATGATGCCCAAACACTATGTATCCAAATACCTCCGCGTTGTTGTTCCCCAAGCGCCCCAGCACTGATCGGCAGAGAGCAAAAAGCGCCACGGTGCTCTGGATTCGGCACATTAGAGCTACAAGTTCGGCACCAAAACGCTGCAAGTTTGAGCGTCATAACGTCATCAGACAGAAGCTTGAGCGCTGCAACGCGGCGCTGCAATATGCTGCCAGATGAATTGGATTATTTCCTTTCTCGTTGTTTTGAAGAGTTGCATACCTTGGGGTTATTTACTTGACTTTCTCTTGTATTTCTATAATATATATATAGAGAACATTGCATATGAGAAGAGAAGCAATGTGAAAGTGAAAAAAAATGTGAGATATGTAATCTTTTCTTTCTATTTTTATAGTGGATTTCTCGGTATAAGCCTGGCTCTATGATTTTTTTTTTCACTATTTTAAATTTTTTCACGTTAAATCTTAGTGTCCTTTATTTTCCGTTGCTTTTACTTTAATAGTTTGTTTCTCAATTAAGATGTTTACTCCTCATTCCCAACCATTCTACCTTACCATCTGCTGCTCACCTATACTACATTTGGGCGAAGAGGTTTTCATGGAAATTATGAAATCACTACTACTATAATGTTTTAAAATTAGAAGAGATATATTTGCCAAAATCTCCAAGTGGAAGAGCTATGACGTGATCAAATTCCCTGTATCCCGATGGTTGCCATTGCTGGATTTTCTCTCTTTTGAGTGGCGATTGTACTGCATGCTTTGTACTTTCTGCAACTTATATGCTGGACAAGTATCTTTTGTTGCTCACTGTGGGATTCCATCGCCTTCTGGACTATATTGGAATGAATTTTACATAACGAGCACGTTCTCTCTTTTGTAAAGTCTTTGTGGCAGCCAGAGAATTAGAATTTCAGCTTCTCGTTGGCTTCCACTTGTCCACATTGAACCTAAAGAAACCATTTCTCCTCAAACATGCTAATAATAGGATTCCTCTTACGTTTAAGGAAGAATCTTTCAAGTACATTTTTCACATGAGGCAGTTGGAACTCATATTGTTTAAAATTCAGAATAGTAATTGAGTATTCCTAACATTAACATATGGAGATAGGCCCCCATGAGAAAAGAGGTTTTTATGTGAATTTTAGAAATTAAAAATTTAGAATTTTTATCTTATTAAATTAATCATTTCATTAATATAAGTTGTATGTTATAAAAGATTGTTATTTTCTATTGTTTAAAAAAAATATTAATACAATATAAAAAATAAATTTCATATGAAAGATATTTGTTTGTTAGTGAAGGTATTAGTTGATCTGGAGATGTATGAGTTGTCATTAAATATAGAGAGAGAGAGTCACCAGCAAGGTCGATAGTTGACAGGCACCAAACATTTTCTAAAGTAAATTTGATCTTAGTATCAAATTATACTTTGTTGAAAGATACAAGTACAAACTACTCATATGATTGTTTAAGTATTTGAGTGCCAACTGATGTTGAAAAATATATTTATATTAGAAATGAAAACAAAGCTCTTGTTGAGGCTATTAGCTTATATAGATTGTACTTTAGATTTGTGTGAGATTTTTCATGTATCATCATTTATATATTTACTTATTCATTTGAAAATTTAAAATTTACCATCTTTCAATATTAATATAATAGTAATACCATTTCTTTCATTTATAATCTTGTTAAATTAAATATATTTATAGTACAAAGTTAAAATTTAACTAATGATAATTTCTTAATGTTATGATGAAAATATTTATAACACTTTTCTATAAAAAAATTTGAATGGTTTCAGTTAGATAAATTCTCGAATCACTTATTTTTAAATTTTAAGATTTATATTGAATGTATTAAAAGAAAATAAATAATTATCAAAAAAATATGTGTCAACATGGTTCTATTATTACGTCCTCCGACCGGATGCAGGGGAACATCCGGTTGTAGGTAAAATCCCGCCTATACCGAGGTGTACCGAGTTTTTTCCAAAAAACTCGGTACACCTCGGTATAGGCGGGATTTTGCCTACAACCGGATGTTCATCTGCATCCTTACACCGGACCAAATAAAAGTTCGTCAACATGAGTTTTAAACATCTTGAAATTAATATATACAAATATTTGTAATTCTTTCACTATAGTTTAATTGAAATATTTAATAGTATTTTATTAGTTTTATAAATAATTATTCACATTATGAGCACATTGGTTATATTTAAAATCTTTAAAATTAATGTTAAAATCATCTTAGTAAAAATATTGAAGCTATTAATTTTTACCATAGTGATGAGTTTATCATAGATATGATGGATAGTGTGGCAATGTTCAGGGGCTATTTTGTGAGATAATATACAAAAAAAATGGAATCATTCCTCAATATATCAGTTTTAGATTACACCAAGTCAAAATGGTGACCTTGAGAGATAAAATCAAACCCTAAAGGAAGAAAAGAAAAAAATTAAGAAAAAAAAATCCATTATTCTTTGATAGCATTTACTTTTGGAAGAAACCTTAAAAATTGCAGCTTATATCCTAAATAGAGAGTTTTAAGCAAAGCAATAACATAAACCCCATATGATTTATGGATAAAAAAAAAAACAAATTATTTGGCATCTTCATGTCTAGAGATATCTAATTGAGGCTAAGCTATATAAGCCTGATAAAAAAAAATGGACTCAAAACTAAGTTGCTATTTTGTTGGATACTCAAAAAATTAAGTTTAATGATTCTTTAAATAAGTATTTTTTTAAACTGACAATGTTTAGTTTATTGAGAACATTGAAAATGATGGAGTGATAAACTCAGGGAATTTAATTTTGAAGATTAAATATATGGATATTGCAATGATTTTAAGAAAAAAATGATCATGAATTTATGCCTAATTAATGCAAGTTGCAGATTCGAATAATCATAATCTTGAGCTAAACAATAACCTTGAATTGAAGTTTCATTGAGAGAATCAATTAGTGAGGAAATGGTGATTTGCAAATGATTATATCGTGCAGTTACAAGAATATGAAGTCTAAAATGAGATTGAAAGATTGTTCAATTTTCTTTAAGTTAAGTCAAGTAATATGCAAACTCTCACAAATGAAAAGAGGACATGGAAGATAAGATAAAATTAATGAAAAAATAATGATCTTTGATATCCTACTAAAATGCTTAAATGTGCAAAGCTAATTGGTTATAAGTGAAATTTTAGAATCAAATAAGATTCATAAAGCAATATCAAAAGATATAAGACACGTTTAGTCATTAAAAATTAAATTGAAAAAAATGTATTGATTTTAAAGAGACTCTCCTATCCCATCGAAATATATTTTACAGAATTATTATGGTACATGTAGCTCATTATTATTTGGAGACATGAAATGGATGTAAAGCCTACATTTTTCAATTGTGGTGTTGAAGAAATAACATATGGTGTAATCATAAACTTTAAATATTCAAATTATACAAATTTAGGCTTCATTTGAGACAACTTTTTTACTTCTTCTTAAAACAGATTTTAGTACAAAAAATTTTGTAGTAGAAAGCTCTTATAGAAAGCAATAAGAAAGTTATCCCAAACAAAAATTTTATAATGCATATTAAGGAAATGCATCTATGGTTTTTATAACAAGTATTCAATCAATGACTTTGCTCAAATGATTACTTCTTTTGATTAAAAAAAAATTGTTGATCATAATGTATTTATCTTTAAGATTAATGAGAATAAGTTTTTCCTCATAACATTAAATGTCGATTATATTCAACTAGTAAGCAATGATATATAGTTATTGCATTAAACTAAGATATTTTTTCAAATAAATTTGAGATGAAAAGAGCTTAGAATACATCAGTTGTGATAGGTATATAGATTCATTAGGATAACTCTATTGATAATATTAGTTTATTATGAATGACATTTATTGATAAAATATCTAAATAGACTTAGCATGAAAGATCATGCTCCAAGAGACGCACCAATGATCACTATAGGAGATAAATAGTATGCTTCAATTTCTAAGAAATGTAATTGAAAAATAGGAAATTAAAAGGATCACATATGATTAGGTGGTCTATGTATGCTTATATAGTTTGTGCACGTTTGAATATTACATGTATTATTAGGATTGTTGGAAGATTTTCTAAGTAAATCATGAATGATACATTGGAAAATTGTAAAATGTGTTATGTAAAAGAAATAAGAGATTTTATGCGCATATATCAAACATCTAATCATTTGAAAACTTGTAGGGTATTCTGACTCTGAATTTGTTGGAATTGCATTGATAGTAGAAGAACTATTTCATATTATATTTTCATATTATTGCATTATGGAAGGCTCAATCAATCGCTCATATCCTCTTCCACAATTGAATTAGAATTTATAGCTAGAATGTTATGAAGTATCAATAGGACTGCAAACGAACTGAGCTGAGCTGAGTATGTGAGTGTTCATTTAATATCAGCTTGTTCAAGTTTGGTTCATATTTGTTAGAGATTTATTGTTTGTGTTCATGTTTGGTTCATTTAAATTAATGAGTGTTCATGTTTCGGTTCATGTTCAGTTCGTTTAGTGCTTATCGAGCTTTAAACAAACAATTATGAACGAGCTCTATTTTTAGTTGTTCATTAACCTAACAAATGAGTTTTTTATCGTTCTTCCTAACAAACAATTACTCCGAGCATGTTCGTGAACATATTTAAACGAATTTTTTTAAACTATCAAACAAACACATTCATGAACATATCTATGAACAAACACATTTATAAAGAGCAATTGTCTGTGTAACAAAGTCAATGATTTATTATAAGCAAATCTCGATCATCTTCACAAAATTTTTCCTACCAGCAGCAACAAAAAGGGAATAATTTATAAATAAATAGTCATATAAAGTTACAATTACTTACACAACAAGTTTTAGTAGTATATGATATCTCACAAACAATGACTACACCATAGAGCCCCCAGAAAGAAGCTACAAATAACTGCAACAATCACAGATCCAGTAACAGCTAGTGGCCACAAAAGGATTGCAAGAACAGCAAAGAGAACGCAAACAATCTCAAGGAATGGCCCTTCACATATGCCACTAAAGGATTGCAAGACCAACAAAGATTCTTGTGCATGACCATTTTTTATCGAGCTTATTCACGAGTTCAAAATCGAACACGAATCGAGCTTCTTATTGAACTTAATGTCGAGATTGTTTCACGATCTTCAAATGATGTTGTTCACGAACATAAATGAGTCGAACACAATAGTATTCAAGTTTGTTTACTTAAGAATCAAGTATTTAAAATAATTTTCAAAAATTTGTTTGTTTAGTTAATTAAACAATCACAAATCAGTTTTAATCGAACCGAACAACGAGTAGCTCGTCGAATGCTTGGTTCGCTTGCAGCCCTAAGTATCGATCAACTCAAGAAATATGATTCAAAACTTTATCATAAGCATACATATTATTAATAAATCTAAGATATCATTAAAAATAAATTGGGTCAAAAAGGTCGTTTGAATTATGCTTAAAGAACAATATAAGAAAATAAATAACTAGACAAATAAAAAGAAAAGAAAAGAAAAGAAAAAAAGAAAATAAAAAGAGAGAAAAGGTTAGAAGATAATTTACAAGTAATTAACAGCACTTTCTTCTATCTTAAAACACCTTCGCGCCACCTTCAAGCTAAATTGCTACAGAAGAAACAAGAGCTCATCTTCTTATTCCTCATCAGCTTCGATAAGTCGCATAAGAGTTTTTTTTGCCGTGGACTGTTTGATTATTTGTTGAACCTTTTTTATGGACTCCATTTGTGCTGATACAAATACATGAAACTTAATTCATTAATAGAATTTTTGAAATATAGTAATTAATTACTAATTAATACTTGTCTCTTAAAAATTAATTAAATAGCTGCCTAATCATACTTATGATTTTTTTAATAAAAAAGACTTGCATTTTTTGTCAAATAAATAAGTCATAATTTATTAAAAAAGTATTTAAGAATGAAAAATATGTTTAAAGAATAATGATATTTTCTTCAGTCAAAAAGTATTAAAAATGAATACTTTGACCAAATTTTAATAAATAGCATTATTTGAATTATTATTTTAAATTATCCATATATTTCCGGATAATGCTTATCAGAAATTATTTTATTCGGAATGATAAAATATTTTCTCATTAATATTAATTACTTCTCTTGCAAGAGTGTTATTGTTTCTGGGTTTAGAAGGATAATTTTTTTTAATATACTCATCATTTGTGATATATTATAATGTATGTGAATTTATCTCTAATAATTTGAAATATAATTTTCCTGAACTTGACACTCAACCTAATCACTTTTTGGTCCTCAAAAAAGGGGTTACAAGGTCCTTAAAAGAATCGTTCAGCTCACTAATGCTCAAAAGAGCTACAAGAAAATGCAAAATAATTCCTAAGAGCCGGTGGGTTTCTTATCCTATAAAAATACAAAAATAACCTAGATACATTCTAGGGGAACAAGAAGCACCCAAAAAAGGAAGATCAAATTAAAAACCATTCAGCACCATCTTCCTACAAAAAGAATAATAAAAAATGACGCAACTCAAAGAAGTCCAATTAGCAAACACCCTGCAACAGAGATGAAACCAAAGATCCATCGGCCAGTGCTGCACACAAAGATTGCTCCATCAAAAAAATGTTAATTTGACAAATATAGATGTTAAACCCAAAATTAAGTAAGATGAACATATTATAAATAAAAGACATTAAAGAACTGCAAAACATATTCAAGATACCGATCATTTGGATCCCGCAGTTACTCTTGCTGTGATTACCCAAAATCTGATATGACATCACCCTGGGGTAACACTTTAGAGTAAAGAGAAATAGAGTCTTTCACATAAGGCATAATCGGCAACCAGTCAACCTCCATATCTTTTTTCAAATTAGAAACAATCACCAAATGTTGTTTCAGAGAATTCAAATTGATGCAGATGTTTAAAACCTCTTTTAACTCTCGTCATCACAAACAGCTTTAATTAATAAATCAATATAAGCTGCAGAAAAATGAAAATTTCAGTGTGAGATGACAAGTTGTTTGTAACAAACCACAAATTCACCATTGTCCCAATGTCAGAATAGAGACTAGGATTAATACCAGCAAACCAGTAGCTGCTTCTAAAAACATAATACATCCAAAAGACAATAAATCCATTCGTGTTGAAACAAATAGTGGCAGAATCAGGATCTAATGTCTCCTCAGATAACCAATTAGTATCCATAGTAATTTTACCATTTAAATTAAAATGATATATTAACGATGGCAGTAATGATAAAGAGTTTCTTCAAAATGCAGGGAGGGATCCAAGTAAACATACGGGTATTAATCTTAGAGATACTAATCAGGGAAATATTAAGGACTAGCTGAACAAGACATAACAAGGCATAACGATGCCAAACAATAAAAACTTGAGCATAACACCAATAGACAGCAGGGCAAAGTAATTCAATCATGGTTAGAAAAACACTCAAGTTTCCCAATAATATTCCTAAAAATCAAAATCCACAAAACAACTAGCATAAAATTAATGATTTCGAAGGTAGGAAGACCCATTTGATCAAGTCTAGCAAGCCCTTTGGTCTCTTTAGGAATGGTACGTTCATCATAATCAATAAAAATTACTTAAAGAACAACCCATCTTAGCTAACGAATTCGCCGCCGCATTCCCTTCTCGTAAAATATGATTAATTTTTAAACTGAAACCGGGAGAGAGCATTTTTAATATTTCGGATCATATAATAGTTTTCCGGATTGGAGGAAATGTTACCATTGACATAATGAATAACAAGCATAACATCAACTTCAATCCATAACTTAGAAATTCCAAGAGAAATTAATGGCTAATTGGATACCAAATAAAAGATTCTCAAGCTCAGCTTGAATAGCAGTAGAAACATTAGATGGACCCGCATAAGCCATGATAACCATCCCCAAAGAATCTCAAATGATACCACCACACTATAACCCGCAGTATTAATACTTCTAGCAGCCTTAGTATTAAGTTTAAAGCAACCCATATCAGGTTTCTTCCAGTAAATAATTATGTAACTGCAACTTATAGAAGAGGGAGTTAAAGACACACCAAACTCACAAGCTAACTAATGATAGCCTTTAAATGATTCAAGTTTTAATAGATTAGCAGCAAAAAAGTTTGGGTAACTTTAAATTTCACTTCAGATGTAACAATACTAACCTCCATTTTGATATTCTCATGCTTGGAAGCATTCCTGCTACTCTAAATAAACCAACATATCAAAACAGGAATGATGTTGCGAATATGGCCTTTAGTAGTAGTGAACCAACTCTTTAAAAACATCAGCCATTAAGTTTGATATGAGAAAGAAGTAAAAACTTTAAACAAATACCAAAATATAGCCAAACTTTCAAAGAAATAGGCCCTTGATAAAAAACATGAATCATATTTTCACCCTTGATAAAAAACATGAATCATATTTTCATTATGAAAACAACAATGACATTTAGAAAAACTATGTAAAGGCCTTTTCTGATAAGAATGGAATCCACAGGCACATAATCATTTAAAATTCTCCAAATGAGAAAGGAATAAGTAGGAGGGATACTAAAATTCCAATAAGCAGCATTTAAATGGTTCCTCGGTGAAGGATTTTTAATGGAGTGCCAAACTTGTTTAGTGTTAAACTTCCCATCATTAGAACAATTGAATAAAATACAGTCTTCACTATCCATGCTAATAGTAATCTTGCAAATGAGAGTGATGATAAATAAAATTAGGAAGAAAGTGCGATAAAATAATTCAATGTTCCAACCCTCGTTACCAAAAATAACTGGGCCAATTCGTCGGTTGAACTGGCGATTCTGATCGGTTCAGTCCAGTTTGATGCAAAAGAAGTTTAAGACTAAACCAGATCGGTCTTGTTACCGGTTCACACGTTGAACCGATCGAACCGGCTGGTCCGGTCTGGCTTTTTAAAATATTGATTTTTATCACCATTATCGAAAAATATTGATAACTTTGCACTGTTAAAACTTTTATCATATAAATTTTTTATATGTTATATAGATTAAGATTATAAATATTTTTAATTATTTTTCTATAAATTTTTTATATCAAATATATTTTTAAATTTATATGACTTTTATTAAATAGAAAATAATCTAAACTCTGAAAAAATAGTATTTAGTATGATTAATGTCTTGAAATGAGTTTTACATAATCTTTAATAATTTTATTATATTTTAAAGTGATGTATTTTTATTCAGTATGTGTTTTATTACAAGCATTTTATTAATACAAGCATTGAGAATAGAAATGAATATGTGATTATGTAATAGCTGGTCATTATTACTTCTATTGTAATATATTTAAAAGACAAGTAAAAATCGGTTAACTTATTTGTTGAAGATTGATCGACTTGTACAGGATGGTGGATTGACATTCTTTCCTTTAAATACCATGGTTAGGTGTTATCATCTACTGATTCTTGTGATACAATGATTGTAAGTTATAAAGAGTTATTATTGTGTTGATGAACAAAGAGTGATGACTATGTTTACTAAGTCAATAATTTTACTGATTATTTATTACCGATAATTAAAAAATATCATGATAGCTAGAACTTCTAACTTCTTTAGTCACATATTCATTATTACTGAATGACTTTATTGATGTTGTATTGATTTACTGTCATTATATGAATTACTATTATAGTATTGATTTATTATTATTGCCACTGGGTTTACAAGTACCAAACCGAACATTGATATTGTTACTAAAATATTATTGTTATTGATTCATTCTATTGAGTATTGATATTGAGCATGTGACATATTTAGCATGTAATATACTAATCATGTGATTAAGATATCAATATTAAACTAATATAAACTAATTAGATAGTATGTGTATATTATGATAAGATTTTATCGTATTGATCTATATTTAATAGTTATTTAGTTGATACTTTGGTTTTATTGCTTTATATAATTATTTTATTTATTGAAAGTATTAATTTGATTACTGCTTTATTGATTTTATTTGACACCCATTCTAGTTTACTGAATTCCCAACTATATTGATTTACTAGCTTTCATATCATACTTTTTATTGTTTACAGATTTTATTGCTACTATATATGAGTTTATTGTTTCTACACTATTATGATCATATGATTATTACTATTATAAATTGACTGATGACATGCTTATTATTTATCTATTGAACTTTAAATTTAGTGATCTGCTGAGCTATTTTGCTTATTATATATGATTTAAATAATTTTAGGTTATGGCAAAATATTAGGCGTGTGAGATTGATCAGATCATAATTCTTCAAGTTTATTGTTAATTTATTTATATATGTCTTTTTAGCTATTCTTTTTATATTCAAGAGTGGTGATAATTAATTATAATTGTACAATTCTTGAGTATTGTATATGATTTTTAAGTCATGAATATAGATGCATATGTATGTTTTGATCAATATAATTTATTTTTGTTGATATATAATTTTACTGATAAATGAAATTAGATAACTCTAATTGTTGTTTAATAAAAGATAAAAAAAATTCTTCTAAATTAAATTTTGGGTATGACATAAATAATCCAAAAGAATTCAAATAACAACTAAGCATTCAAAATTTCTTTCCCAAAGAATGATTTACAAATAATTCAGTATAAGTACATTCTATATATTAGAATAACATTGGATTATAAAATATCTTAATAAAAGACTTCTAATAAATCCATACTTTATGATCTCACTCGCTAGGCCCCCTTTTTTTTTTTAAACAAACAATAATATATTAATAAAAAACAGCAAAGGTGTAAAATCCTTAAAAAGCTGATTTTTTTTTTGTGCTGTTAGTCCCGTACGATCTGACTTTAGTCCTGGACGAACTGAAGAAATTTGTGAAGAATCTGCCATTTTCGTCTGTACGAACCTGGAGCAGTCGGGACGATCCGTCTGTACGAAATCTGTCCAGAGAGCACGTCGCCCGGGACGAATTTGGATTTCGTCTGTACGAAATTTGCCCAGAGAACCCATCGTACCAGGACGAAATTTGGATCGTCCAGGACGATCAGTGTTAATAAATATCGGATTTGAGATATTTTGGATTCATTTTGGAGAGAGAGGAAAGGCAGGAGAGAGAAAGAGAAGGAAAGAGAAGAGGAAGCTTGGTTTTGGAGCCCGTGGAGCGCTTTTCGTCCGACGACGCTGTTAGAAGATTTGTTTGTCTCGCTGTAAGGACTCCGAACCCTATTTCTGTTTTCGAAGATTTTGTATTTTGATCGAGTTGTGCACTGTTTTGTGTTTTTGTAGTCGAACTTTTGACCTGATTTTGTATTGACACGACTTTCACCGCACAACTTTTAGTATGTTATAGATATGAATATTGTACACGATTTGAGTATTTTCTGCGATGATTTTACCGGCCGGAATTGATTCTACGCGATTTTTATTGAATAGAAAAATATCAGGACGTGATTTGATTTGGATTCTATAGAATAATAGTCTTATATTGATGTCGTGAATGTTCTACTGTAATTTGGAAGAATTTGGAACTTGTGTCTTTTTGCAGGATTTTTTGTGTAAATTTGATAGACTGCCGTTACTCTGACCGATTTTTCGTAGTTTTTCTGATTTATCTGAAATTGATAGATTGAATTGATCTGCATATGATTATTGATATGATTGCTTTACTATTGACTATTGAATTGCTTATTGATTGAATTGACTATTGATACTGATCACAAGTGGAACCTGGTTGAACATTGGTTGAAGATTGATTGATACCTGTACAGGATGGTGGGCCGACGGGCTTTCCTTTAAACATTGATTATTGATATGGATGGGAGTCATAAGGAGTTTATTGATATGCCGACGGGCGAAAAGAGTGACGACTCTTATTGATAGAACCAATGTGTATGGATATATCTACAACAGCAACATAGCCAGTTGATTTTACTTGTTCAGTATATAGTATTGAAATGCATGTTTACTGTATTGACTTACGGATCTATTGCTTTATCGATTTCTGCTTTATTGATTTGATTGATTTACTGTATCGTACGATTTCATTGATTTTATCGATTGATTACCCGAGCATTGATACTACTGAGCATTGATATTGATATGGATGGATATAGATATTGCATTGATTCATTGATGCTATGGATATGGATATTATAGATTTATTGATACTGCTTATAGACTCATTGATACTATTGATTCTGCATTGTATTGATTGCTACATTTGAATTATTGATAGGATATCGTATTGCTTTCCGATTGATTTTATCGACTTGATAGTATAGATTATATTTGATTTGATTTGACGGATTGATTGATTTCCTATTGCGTACGGATTTCTTTGAGATTGACATGGATTTATTGAGTTGATTTATCGATTCGCTTGCTGCTGCATTGACTGGCTTTATTGACTATTGAATTTTCGTACTGCATAGACTCATTGACCATTGACTGATTCAGATTGATAGATTGACATGCATATTGATAGCATCGCCGTGCTTTGATTTCAGTTGTAGGCTTTGGTGACCTGCTGGGCTTTGTAAAGCTCATTATATGTGGTTTAAAATTTCAGGTCCGAGCAAGGCAACTGGAATGGAGTTCGATCAGAATGTCAGACGAATCCTTTCACTATGGATGCCTGGGGCGTCACAGTTGGTATCAGAGCAAGTGTAGTGAAAGGATTTGATTGATAGTTTGATAGAATGGATTGTTTCACGTGCATCATTTTGCATACATATTGAATGACATGTGATTGACTGGATTGTGTGATTTGTTTTGTATGGATTCCGACGAGTTTTGATTTTGATTCGATTCGATTCGATTTGAGTTTTGATTGGACGGATTTGCTTTGTATCGATTTTGCATTCGATCCCTTAAGAGAAATGTCGAGGACGACATTTTTTTTAGGTGGGTAGATTGTAAAACCCTTAAAAAGCTGATTTTTTTTTGTGTGCTGTTAGTCCCGTACGATCTGACTTTAGTCCTGGACGAACTGAAGAAATTTGTGAAGAATCTGCCATTTTCGTCTGTACGAACCTGGAGCAGTCGGGACGATCCGTCTGTACGAAATCTGTCCAGAGAGCACGTCGCCCGGGACGAATTTGGATTTCGTCTGTACGAAATTTGCCCAGAGAACCCATCGTACCAGGACGAAATTTGGATCGTCCAGGACGATCAGTGTTAATAAATATCGGATTTGAGATATTTTGGATTCATTTTGGAGAGAGAGGAAAGGCAGGAGAGAGAAAGAGAAGGAAAGAGAGAAGAGGAAGCTTGGTTTTGGAGCCCGTGGAGCGCTTTTCGTCCGACGACGCTGTTAGAAGATTTGTTTGTCTCGCTGTAAGGACTCCGAACCCTATTTCTGTTTTCGAAGATTTTGTATTTTGATCGAGTTGTGCACTGTTTTGTGTTTTTTGTAGTCGAACTTTTGACCTGATTTTGTATTGACACGACTTTCACCGCACAACTTTTAGTATGTTATAGATATGAATATTGTACACGATTTGAGTATTTTCTGCGATGATTTTACCGGTCGGAATTGATTCTACGCGATTTTTATTGAATAGAAAAAATATCAGGACGTGATTTGATTTGGATTCTATAGAATAATAGTCTTATATTGATGTCGTGAATGTTCTACTGTAATTTGGAAGAATTTGGAACTTGTGTCTTTTTGCAGGATTTTTGTGTAAATTTGATAGACTGCCGTTACTCTGACCGATTTTCGTAGTTTTTCTGATTTATCTGAAATTGATAGATTGAATTGATCTGCATATGATTATTGATATGATTGCTTTACTATTGACTATTGAATTGCTTATTGATTGAATTGACTATTGATACTGATCACAAGTGGAACCTGGTTGAACATTGGTTGAAGATTGATTGATACCTGTACAGGATGGTGGGCCGACGGGCTTTCCTTTAAACATTGATTTATTGATATGGATGGGAGTCATAAGGAGTTTATTGATATGCCGACGGGCGAAAAGAGTGACGACTCTTATTGATAGAACCAATGTGTATGGATATCTACAACAGCAACATAGCCAGTTGATTTTACTTGTTCAGTATATAGTATTGAAATGCATGTTTACTGTATTGACTTACGGATCTATTGCTTTATCGATTTCTGCTTTATTGATTTGATTGGATTTACTGTATCGTACGATTTCATTGATTTTATCGATTGATTACCGAGCATTGATACTACTGAGCATTGATATTGATATGGATGGATATAGATATTGCATTGATTCATTGATGCTATGGATATGGATATTATAGATTTATTGATACTGCTTATAGACTCATTGATACTATTGATTCTGCATTGTATTGATTGCTACATTTGAATTATTGATAGGATATCGTATTGCTTTCCGATTGATTTTATCGACTTGATAGTATAGATTATATTTGATTTGATTTGACGGATTGATTGATTTCCTATTGCGTACGGATTTCTTTGAGATTGACATGGATTTATTGAGTTGATTTATCGATTCGCTTGCTGCTGCATTGACTGGCTTTATTGACTATTGAATTTTCGTACTGCATAGACTCATTGACCATTGACTGATTCAGATTGATAGATTGACATGCATATTGATAGCATCGCCGTGCTTTGATTTCAGTTGTAGGCTTTGGTGACCTGCTGGGCTTTGTAAAGCTCATTATATGTGGTTTAAAATTTCAGGTCCGAGCAAGGCAACTGGAATGGAGTTCGATCAGAATGTCAGACGAATCCTTTCACTATGGATGCCTGGGGCGTCACAAAAGGTTACAACAAGGAAATAAGAGAGCGAAAAAATAAAAAAGGAAAAATACATCCAAAAGGCGGGCTCAGTAATCGGCTAGGACTACCAGCACCCCTGAAGACAAGCATAGACCATCCAGTAAGGTAGGAAACACCAAAGGTTGCCACAAGCTGACCCACAGGGGTGCGAGCCCCAACCACATCATAGCCCTTTTTTCTCGACGCAAACAACCAATCAAACAGTGACATAGCAACTGAAATTCGAAACAGAACAACCAAAAAAGAGCCATTAGCGTCGACGACGCCCTCTCCCACAAAATTGCCCCCGATATGCAGCAGATAAACTATGTATAGTGCGAACCAAAGTGAAATCATTGTCAGGATCCGAACCCCCACACAAATCCGGAGACGCCAAACCACATTCAGAAAATTCAGATTCCGATTCATACTCAGACGATACCCAATTAATCTGGTTCCTAATATCCAAACCAGCCGAAACGCCCAGCTGATTAACCAAAACATGTGAATCCATCAGCTTAACAGGAACCTCAATAAAATTATTACTAACAGTATTTCCCTCAACTCTCGCATCAGACGAAGGAACCACACTAGTCGACGGAACAATAGGAGGAAAAAAGGAAGGGCATTTGGTGAGAGACCACCTAAAACAACATCCGAAACAATGTCGCCAGCCCCTAAGGCAACATATTCCTCCACCATTATTGCATTCTCCAACCCGCCATCAACGCCAGGTAATTGGGCAAATTCGGGTTCTGAAACAGCAGGAGGAATCACAACACCACCCAAATCCGGTAACTCAGAAACAGCAGGAGAAATCACAACACTACCCAAAAACGGGTAAAATTATGGGTATATGTACATCAACACCAGCAGCCAAAGTACCAGGGGAAGAAACAATCTCAGGCTCAACAGAGGGTAAAGCCTAAAAAACGTTCTCAGAGTTAGCAACAACATTACCCAAAAATTCCGTCTCAGGGGGAGCAACCTCCTTATCGACATTTAGAGCACGAATAGGAACTACACTATCGATCGGAATAGACGAAACAACATGATTCCCAGATGCAGTATCAGGATGACATTTACCCGACACATGCCCTAAGCATTTACAAACTGCACAAAATTGAGGAAACTCATCTAAAACCACATCCTGAACATAACCTAAAGAATCAAAACCTAACCACACTTGCTTAGGGTAAATTTTAGTAACATCAAGTTCGACTAGAACACGAGCATTCGACGGACGAGATCCAACTGACGTAGCTTCATCAATTTTCAGAGGTTTACCAAATAATTCACCCAGACCAAACAGAATCCTTGGCGAGAAAAAATGAGGGTGAAGATGCGGAAAGGAGATCCATATCGGAACAATCGGCTACTCAAAGCCGATGTCCAAAGAAGGTAGCCATTTGGTAAGTTTCATAAAAGAATTGTAAACAAGATAAGAACGGTGACAAAACACCCTGCAATAATCTAAGTCGTTTGACAGTTTGATCAAACTGTGAGAATGATCCAGAGTCGTAACAGAAACATCTCCATTCAACTTCAAATTAAAAAAAAAAATTTTGCGAATGGCATCGAGAGGCGGCCGTTTAGAAGGAAAAAAACCGACTAAAGAAAAACGAAATGGAGCAGCAAGTTCTTGGATTTCCTCATCAGAAACCCAAAGGGACGGTAAGCCATGAAAGTTAGAACGCCTCAAATCCGGGAAAGAAGAAGAAGACCCAGCTAAAGCTTCAAGAAAAGACTTAGAATGAGAGATCCCACCAAAAAAACCAGGATCCTTCAATTTACTCGGCGCCATGCCGAACGGAAGGCGAAAAATAGAGAAAAATCAACCTAAAAGCCTACAAGAAACACAATACAGCAGCCAGAAATGAAAACTTCCTTGAGACGAGCGATCAGAGTAGTGAAAACCCCCTCGCCGACGGGAGAAAAACCCCAAGCGAGAAACCCTAGCAGAGCTCGGGGAAAAATATGACTCGCTAGGCCCCTTCTTTTCCTTGAAATGTTAAAATTCAACAAAGTATTTATAACTCAGTGGATATATCCAAGTCTTATTGTAGAATTCAACAACCATATTTACTTTTTATAAATAAAAGGGTTTAAATATAAAATTCAAGCAAACATAAACTAATTATTTCTTTTTTTGAAAACTTGTTAGAAATTACATTTTCATAAATATATATTTTTCTTATACATTCACATGGATATCAAAGTTTACTTGTTTCTAGAACATACTAGAATATGTGCATTCATTTACATCTTCACAGAAGCATTAAAGTGTACATGTATAGTATAACAAAGTATTCTTATTTTCAAAGTATCTTTTATAGTTAAACTTATTCTATTTACCATGCATAATTTCTTTTATATTCAACTTATTTCATTTAACAGAATATGCATATAGTTATATGTAGTATGATATATATGTTATGATATTTGCTAATTATAACTCCACTTCTACTTATGCCTCATATTGCTAACCACCAATAGGTGAATGATATCATCTTAAATCTCCTTATAACTCCACTTTCACTTTATATCTCCCTTCTTTGAATCTCTCACACCTACATAAATTTGATGGGACGAAAATAACCTCCCACATCTATGCATGACAGATGGCGTTAGAATCATATGCAGAACAAAATAAAAAGTCAAGCTAGTATAATAAAAAATGTAGTGCACTTTATCAGTCTCCCATATTAGAACATCTATTATATGATCACAAAAGCATATTTAGAGATTTGCATAATTAACATATATACAAGATTTTAAACATGATCATGAGCATAAGTATACACTTATATAGAGAATGATACACGTGCAATTTACACATATTTTCTAACTTTCATCATTTAGAAAATTATTTGTAAATTACCATTAAAATATTATTTTATGGCATTCAAAGATTTATAATCAGTACCCATAAATGCCAACTTTTAACAAAAAAAACACTCAAAATTTCATATAAAGAAAATCAATATGTGAAAAGTTTATATTTTTTAAAGTCAAAATATCCAAATAAAGCATTATATAACATATTAGAATTTATAAAAAGTTTGATGTATTTATTAAAATAAAATTTTAGTCCATACATTTTCACAAGAAATATCAGAATTAAAATCAAGGAGCTTACCTCCAGTAAAACAATTCTCCCAATTGGTCTGATAGACGAATCTCACACCACGACCTCTAAATAGGGGTGTCAAATTCGGGTCATTAGTCGAGTTCGGGTCGAACCCAAAACTGACCCGGCATTATTCGGGTCAACCTGAATCCGACCCATTTTTGAAAACGGTTCAGTTTCTCGAACTCGAACCCAACTCGCTTCGGGTTCGGGTCAACCCGACCCGACCCGGCTGCTTGGCATTAGTAGCTTAGGTTTGAGGCGGAAAGTGGATGGCGGGTTGGCATCAACGACTGCAGCGGCGGACGCCCAATAGAGGCGGCGGCGGACGGCCAAGAGGGGCTGCGGCGGCAAAGACTGGCTGCAGCGTCAGTCCGGCAAAAGCTGCGGCGGCGGAGGATGCTTGAAGCGAACGGCGAACAGGCAGAAAGTCCGTTGACGGTGTTGACGCAGACGGAGCTCACGGTCTCACGGACGATGCGACTGATGCCCTTGACCCAGACAAACGACGCGACTTGGCATCTGGCATCTGCCATCTGAGTTCTGACGCGACAAACGACACGACGTGACGCCACAGATGGACTCGATTGAGCATTTCAGCAGGAGAGTGCTTTACAAATGGGTCAAATCGGTTACTATCGTGTTTCTGGGTCAACCCGAACCCGACCCGATTTTACAAACGGGTCGAAATCTTGAAACCGAACCCGACCCGATTCGGGTCAACCCAAATTTCGGGTTCGGGTCGGGTCAAATATTGACACCCCTACTTCTAAATATCTCTCCTCCTCTCTCTCCTCTTCTCCTCTTCCTTCTCTTCACTGACAAAGCAGCTTGGGGTGATGGTGGTAATGAAATGGATATATATATATATATATATATATATATATATATATATATATATATATATATATATATATATATATATATATATATATATATATATATATATATATATATATATATATATATATATATATATATATATATATATATATATATAATTTTAATGATCAGCATTGCGGCGTTCATCCTCTCAGGGATACAGTGTTCTGCCAAAATATTTTATTGTCCCCTTAGATTCCTCCAAACCGAGAGCTTAGCACTACAATGATCCTTTCTAGAGCTACAATACTCCCTCAATTCTTACCACAATATAGAGACGGAAGCATCGTAGCTCCACACTATTAGTGACGTAGCGCTTCCCAAAGCTCTTGACCTCCGATATTTTCTCTTCTCCATTTCACTTCTAAACTCATTTAAAACAAATTTACATATTAAACAATTCATTATGCAGTTATTAACTTGTTATGAATGAAAATTAATAATGGGTTAGATCAAATTAATTGGGTCATAGAGCAGCACATCTTTTATTCTTCTCTCCTTACAAATTATCATAATTGACAATTTTCACGTGTACAGATACTTAGAACAAGTATGAATACCAATGTTATGAAAATTAGATCGGAAGACAAACATGAAGGAGAGGTTCACAAATCGATGATTCAATCTGAGTCGAATCAGGGTTGAACTGGATAACGTAATAAAATACTAAAATTATTGAAATATAACATAAATTATATAATAATTAAAAATTTTAGCAAAGAATACATAACTATTTTAACTAAAGCTCAAGAAAACTTGATTAAAGCTCAACATAAAGCTTATGAAAAACTTGATTAACCATTAATATAAATATAAGTATGTGCATGTTACAAATATAATTATATACATATTGAATAGGTTTTAATATATATATATATATATATATATATATATATATATATATATATATATATATATATATATATATATATATATATATAATATATATATATATATATAAACTTTAAAATATAAAGAAATTTTTTTTCCTAATTTTTATAAATTATATGCAAACTCAGCTTAAATTTACAACTCAAGCAATTTCATAATTCAACACTTTAACTCTCATGCAACATTCTCGTAGGTTTTTAGTCCCACATGTTCTCTTTATATAGGGTAAAACACAAAGTACAATTAACAAATAAATATGCATGATGTTGCAAGCTAGAAACTACTTAAATTTATTTGCATATATGCATTTAAATATATATTTAAAAATTGAAATTTTAATAATAAATTTTTTAATAATAAAAAAAATAATATATATTGAACCTGCTAGTGAACCGGTTCAATGGTTTTTCGGTTGAACCGTCGGTTCAAACCTGTTTTTACTGATTCAATGATAATATGGTTTTCTAACTAGATTAGACTGGTAACTTGACTGATTCACGGTTGAATCAATCAAACTAGTACAGTCTGATCAGATTTCAAAAATATTGCTACATATATTTGTCTCATCTCTATTTCCTTCTCCGAAGATGCTTCTTGTTCAGATTTGTTTTTCCACTGGACTTTAACTATATGGATCTGTTTGCTTCTTAGTTGTTTTATATCATATGCGAGAATACAATCAGGTTCTTCTTTGTAGGTTAAATTGGATTGAACCTCAATTTCATTTGTAGAGATTATTTCATTAAAATTAGAGGTTCATTTTCTCAACATGGATACATTTTTTTTAACAAAATATATTAAAATCCAAAAAATAGAGTACAGGACGCTAAGAGCAAAATGCCAAGAAGCAATAGAAAATACATTGAGAAAAAATCCCCATGGTTCAATAATTGGCCGAGGCTTCCAGCTTCCCCAAAGCCAAGCTCAGACCATCCAATTTGATGAATAAAAATTCGAAGCAACCAACCCAACTGAGCAATAGTGCACCACCAAAGGTTGCCAGGTGCTAAGTCGACAGAGAAACGAGTCCTAGCCACATCATTTCCCTTTGAAACCAATTGCAAACAGAAATAAAAAATCGGAGCTCCAATGCACCAGCACAATATGCTTCCAGCCATATATCAAGCATTAAGAATAAAGCCCAAGTGCCCAACAGCCAGAGGCCCAAAAAAAACCAAAATCAAAAGACTAACAGAGAAGGCATCTAAAAAGATAAACACGAAGGCAACTGTGGACCTCCGAAGGAGCACTGCTCGTGGGGTACGAACGCAGAGGGTACGGCCGCACTATCCATGTGGAACAAAACGATCGCAGACCTCTACACTCGACACGAAACAGGTCGATGGGAGGGCAGATTGGATCGTGCATACGACTGACCATTGGGGATAGAGGCTGTCGCCAACACACACCCCGATGGGTAGCAATAAACACGACCTAGTCACGGGTTTTCCCCACCCGATACAAGAGATCGAGTGGGGTAAAGTAGATTGCGGGGCCAAGTTTCCCCACGGGCGCAAGCCCCCGTGGTTAATTACATCCCGGGCCGGAGCCCGAGAAAACTCTCGATTAAGGATCATACATTATCTTTTCCAAATTGGGATTAGCACGAGGGTATAGACTAGGAAATCCTACTCAAAGGAAAGAAAGGTCTCAAAAAGGCTCAGTTAACATGCGTGGCTCATACCAGCATTCGGAGGCTCTAGGGTACTAGAGAGAAACTGGAGAAAGAAAGACAAGCAATCAATCACATGCGTGAGAGAAAGATGGAGGTGGCGTCATCCTGTGACGCGGATAAGTAGGATTTAGGGTCCCTGAAAAGAAGAGACCTACCTACTATTTAAGGCATACTACGAGACCGAATATAGTAGACTCAAATCCTAAATCTAGTTTGGACTTAGTGTTCGACACACACTAAGACCAGTGTCCTAGCTAATACTATGCAAAACCTGGACATACCCCGGCCTGGATGGGGGAGCCAGCTAACCACCTAATCGATTTTAAAACCATGCTATCATGTCAATTATGAAAGATGGGTGGGAAGTACATTTTATTAGAAATAGGACCGACATCTAGAGAACTTCCTAAGTGGTCCTGGACTTATGTGGGTTAGATGCTAGCTAATGCAATTAAATTTTAATTAGTTGGTTACTAATGCAATGCATGCTAGTTGAAATGTCAGCTCATGAATGCTATAGAATTTTAAAAAACAGGCTTATAAAAAATAATTTTTTTTTTTTGAAAAGACTGGGTCTCCCTAGGTCCGGCACTTCATCCTCATAGGCCAGATTATCCGGACTCAACCCGCAGGCAGGGAGATGTCTTATATCAAGGAAAGAAGGATGCAGTAATATGCATGCAACCCCGGACGATTCCGGCAATTCCCTAGGTTTGTTAAGTTTCTATATTATTTAGAACTTAAACATTAAATTTTTGGTTATGAGTAAAAAAATTTTTATAGTCTTTAAAGAGCCTAATGGAAATCCAGGCGAAAACAAAAGCAGCATGCAAGAAACAAACCTAGAAAAAGCAGGCAATTTCTACTGCGCAATCAGGAAAGCACATCAATATAAATCCAACAAATCAAGTAAATGTCCATAGGCCAACTGCCCTTTAATTACAACCCAGGGTATGCAGAAAAGTAAAGTGGCCGGGCACCACTGCCAACAACCTGAATTTCTAAGCCTATGACAGACGCCAACAACTTTGAGTGGGATATTGGGTCTTCAAATCTTTAGCTTTCTGGATGTCTTCTCCTTGGACTCCTTGGAACTCTCCTCCTTGGACTCCTTGGGTCTCCTCCTTGGACTCCTTGGAAATCTTCTCTTTGGACTCCTTGGATCCGTCGTGGCTTGAATATCCAAATGAAGAGACAATTCCCCCTTGATAGGGAGCATTGCCTTTTCTCTTTGGATATCTAAAGCCATCCAACCCGATCTTCCAAATGGAAGAAGACTCTCCCCTTTAGGGATGCCTCTTCTTTTGGAATCCGAGTTGGATAAGAATATCCCAACTCAAAGTAGTTTCACAACTCTTAACAATTATTACAAAATATTACATTAATTGAAAAGCAAAAAAATTCTAAAGGGATCTGCATGGTTATCCTAATAAAAATCCCAAGCAGTTTATGTGAAAATAAAATTGCTAACACCATTGACCCTGCGCCAAGCCATGCTCTTAATTTTGAGGGCTAAGCAGCTCCATCTGTAGCAGTTATAATAATTTAATAATTTTAGCCCTCATTTCATTTTAGGGGGAGCTGAGCAAGTGCATGCATAAAACTTTATCAGAAATCATGACATTGCTCCCCCCTTTTCATCAGCTTGAGCATGGCCACCTGCACGGAAGAACAGTATATATATAGCGCTCCTAACCTATGGGTAAGTCTATCGATCACATCCAGAGTATAGAAAAAGTAAGCAAACACAACAATTCAATTTTCAAACAGCATGCAGTGAAAACTACGAAAAGCTCCGGCACACAGTAGAAAAATAAAACACAGCGGCCTATCCTAGATCTAGGAGCAGTGCCCTAGCAAACAATGCTATATGTGTGTAAGGCTTGTGTGGTTTGGATAAATCCTAATATGGGCAGTTAGTTGAAATTATCTAGAGTTCAGGTTGTTATGAGCCAGGAAGGGAATTTTAGTTGGAATTCAAACATTAATGGATTAGGGTCCATTTTAGTTAGTTTAGTTTGTTGGTCCGTTTCAAGAGCTTAAGGAAATAATATTTGAAGTTAAAGTTACATTAGCCAGTTTTGGAAAGTCCGGGTCCTCCTAGGAACTAGACTAAGGGTCCAAAAAGTCACTATGGAAAATAGGTTGGCTATGGGACTCCTACCACCTTAGGAAAACATTAGACCTTAATACGAGTAGTTAGACTGGTAGTACGCTAGAGATTTGGAGTTTTCTAGGCAAAGTTATGAATTTTCTAAGATCGGGGTATTTATGAAAATTTCTAAATTAATTAGGAGAAGGCCCTATTTTTGCAATTTTGGCCCAAATCAGCCCCAAACTGAGTCGAATCACTCCCAAAAGTCAGGGATGACCTGAGAAAGTGATCCCCTAGGGTTTGGAGAAGATTTGAGATTTTTAATAATTTTTAATGATTTATTAGGGGGAAAAAAGGTAATTTCCACCTAAGGTAAAATTATGGGTCAACCTAGAGTCAAACTAAGGAGCCCTATTTATCTAAGGTCAAGGGTCAGATTTCTAAACAAATCAAGGTGTTACGGGTAATTTTCTGACCTAAAATGTATTTATTGTATTTTCCGGAAGGTCTCGGGGCCTTAATTAGCAAGTTAATTATTGTTGGTTAATTAAGGGCTCTAAAAGCTCCTAAAAATTTCCAGAAAATTATGAAAGGCTTATGATGTCACTACGTTTAAGTGTTAAAGTTTTCATGTCAATTCGGGATCTATCCTAGCTCCTAGAAAACTTCTAAGTTCGCTAGACGGGTCCTTAATTTTTGTCCTTAGGGTGTCGCTACGTTGTAGGAATTTAAAGAGATGTTTACACTAACCCTCAGGATAATAAATGCGTGGAAGTACAAAAATGAAATAAACACACCATGTCCTTAAATCTAGGAGAGTCTAGGCTAAGTGCTCGTGGTGCGATCCTACACATGCATACTACGACAAAACAAGAAAAGGAAAGACATCTAATGAAGGGATTAGTGAATGATTGGGAACCAATCACCCACTAATCCTCTCCCCCATGATTGCTCTTCATATCTAGAATCCATGTCTAAAATTTCATGGAGTAGTGGGTCTCCCAAAATTAGGATTTAATAAAATATGTAATTTCAAAATAATTAAAAATACCTAAATATATAAGAGTTTTTGGAAAATAATATAATTGAAAATAGATCAATTGATATCTACATAAATATAAGGGAGAACCACTGGCCACTCTCACACGGTATCAAAACGATTTAAAAAATAATTTGTATCATGAAAGTAATTATCATAATTAATATTTAATATCAACAATACCCGAATAATCGAATCCAAATAGTGATTTGTCAAAACAGCCAAAATCAAGGGTTGGAAATGATTTCAAAACATAAAGCTCGCTTTTCTGAAAAGAACGAGGGGTTAAACGTCAAAATCCGACTTAAAACGACGAAGATATGATTTTCGGAAGTTTAAATATAATAAAATAGTATTTTAAAATATTGTCAATTCACTGTTTTGGAGATATCAGAAAATCTAAACAGAATTTTCACCCAGAAAGGATTTCAAACTGTACAGAATTCCAAATACACCCAAAAAAAGGTGCTGTGCGCTGACAGCGGATTTAAAACGAAGAAGTTACGCAATTTCGAAGTTTAAAGGGCAATAATTAATTAACTTTAAAATAGGGCAGCTGGCTGTTTTGAAAATAGCTGCACACAGACCAAGACATTTCAAGTAAAACCAATGCCAGAATGTGCAGAATCCAAATACGTTCAAATCAAGGTGCTGTGCGCAAAAAAATACGAATTGAAACGGGGAAAGTTATGGATTTTGGAAGATTAAATGCAAATAAACAAGCTTTAAAATAAATAATATTTAAAAATAATTATTAAAAATAGCATAAAATGATATTTTTATAGTTATGAAACTTAAAGTAATCAAAAATATATAATAATAGCAATAGTTTAATTATTAATAATATTTTTAAGTAATTTAACTAATAAAAATAATTAGAATAATATTTAATCATTTAAAAATAACTTTTTATACCCAAATAAATATTATAATAATAATAGTAGTGAACAAGTACAGAATAGTGGCAAAAGTGGATTAAAATAATATAACTACTAATATTATCATTAAAACAATAATATAATATATATAATAATGACAAAATAATTAAAAATAATATTTTTAAAATACTACTTTTACTGTTTTTTAAAATAATTTTAAAATCTATAGGTCAAATTTTATAAAAAAAAAAAATTATCATGTAGAGGACGACGATACGAATCCAACGAGGTATTATGCGCAAAAATCGGAGCAAAAATTAATTTTCTGTGAATTTTTGAATGGAAAATAGGTTTAAAATTAATTTAAAATCAATTACTAATTATATAAAGCGGCGGCGGCCAATCTGGAACTGACACGTGCCGCGTGCAGCGGCTCGGTGCGCCACGCGGCGGCTTCGCATTGGCTGGCGCGGACTCCGGAGATGGCTCAATCATCCCGCAATGATTGCGGGCTGATTGAAACCGTGTGGGGTCCACGCGGTTTTGGCTTAAATGAGTCATCGAAGCCCTGAGCCGTTCGATCCCCGCCTATCCGGATGGACGGTTGTGATCTCGGCGGACCAAGATCTTCACGCCCAGACGGACCGCGCGGTTGGACGGACCCGCGGTCCCGCTCGATCAGACCCGTTGATTCGAGGATCAACGGTCTGATCTACTTGAAAAATAAATTAAAAAAAGATTTTAGGCTTAAAGGGTCCCATTTGATCAATTCTGGTTGACCTGGTCAACCGGGTTGACCCAGGGTCCAAGCTTGGGCTCGACAGACTCGACTCGACACACTGAACCCAGTGGGGAGGGCCATAGGGTCTGGCTTGGTCAATTTGACCAAGTCAACTCTTTAGCCCGGGTTTGGGCAAAATCGAGGTCAACAGCAACCAACTTGGAGGAAGGCTACCTACCCCTTCTACCTCTCCCACGAGCCCTCCCATGAGAAACAACCGGTCTGTCACTCTACAAATCCTTCCCGTGATCAACACCCCCAAAAGACTTACAAGAAGAGATGAACTCATACTCTTTCTCTAACGAATAGTAAAGCCAATCAAGATGAACCCTCACATCCACCCCAGAATTATCTCTCACATGATACACCATAGTTTGAGGCTCAATTAATTAACTGGAACATCAACAAAAGCATTAGGAATTAATCCAGCATGCAAAACAGGGGGAGAGAGAATAGGGGAAGAGACTGTGGGGACAAGAGCACTAACAGAACCCTCAAGATGCACAGTCGAAGGTGAAACCGAGCAAGCCCCACCCAACAAAGTAGGGGCAGGAAGCAAACCATCCGAGCATTCCACAATCACAGGAGGCAAGACAGACGGGGGCAGACACAGCAACCACTGACAAAATGGGATAAGAATTTAAAGCACAACCCAAATGACCATCAAGACTATTACAAGCCTGATTCACCTGAATAGGAGGTAAGACCCCAACCACAACATCCTCACAAACCTGCATAGAGGAATCGATGGCAGTAGGATTAATAGAATTAGTAGTATCCATAACAACCACAACACCATTCTTCAGAAGCTGAGCCCCCACGACGGGCTCAATATCAGACACATGATTAATATCAACAGCAATAATGCTACTAGCCAAAACCTCAATGCCACCACCAACACCAGAGACTATAGAATTAACATTAACGCCCGCATTATCGTTAGCACCTAGAACATCAAGACCTACACCAGCATTCGAATGACTCCCCAGATTAACCCGGGGAAGTGATTTCGGACAATCATGTTGACCTCATTATTCGAGGTTAATTTCCCCGAATTCAATTCTAGCACCTAGGTCTTCATAGCCTAGAATAGACGTCACCCATAGGATTTCCCTTAGGTGGATACCTATTGACGTAGCATCGACTCGAACCTATCACTCAACTCAAATCAGCCTCGATTTTTGATTCGTTGATGTCGATCGACTCAATCTAATTTATTTTCGATCAAATTGATATATTATTGGGCTCAAATCAACTCACTAATCAAATCAAATTAACTCAAATTGAATTCGATTTCAATAGCTCCGATTAACCCATTTTGACTCGTCACAAGTATATGTATAATAATAATTGATACGTCGTCACAAATTATCTTAATCGGGCACGAATCTCGATGCAAAATCAAGTTTGGAAACTTCAAAAAATTAATTTGGAGACCATCCAAACTCCGATTTCAGCAAACTTACAGTCGAACTGAGCGTCTCGGGAATACAAACCCAACGACACCAAGATCAACCCAATCCGAACCCAAATGAGTCCAAATCAAGGGCTCAAAGCGCTGTCTGAAGATTCAAACCACAATTTGAGTTACCAAACGGTCTCCGATTTTGACGAGCTTATACTCGAATCGAACGGCTCGACGAGACGAATCCAATGAGCCCAAGATCAGCAAATTCCGAAATCATTAAGACATTCAAATGTCTAACGAACCGTCCATGGTCAAAAAGTCCAGCTCATTCCCTCACTCCCTATGTTTGCACGATCTCCCTATCCATTTGCGAATCCACTCAAAACCCATCTCTCTACAGTTCATAAAATCAAAGACTCTCTCTCTCTCACACGATCAGCACATCTCCCTTAACTCCCTCTTCTCTCAGCAATTCTAAAACCACCTCACAGAACCACTAAAATTCCCTCAACCCACAACCTCTCCGTCTCCTCACACACACAAAACCCAAGCAAAACTCTGAATCCCCAAGGAAGAAACGAGATCCCCTCTCCCCAAGCAATACACACGCCTCATTCACAGCCCTCAACCAATCCTTTTCTATTCGCGTACAGAGAACAAAAGGCACAACCTGCTCGGTTTTCCTCTTGAGTTGACGTGAGAAGCCCAGGGAAACTGAACGAAATCTCTAAGGCTCTTCCTCTGCTCCTTGCTTCCTCAGCTCTGACTGGTATCAATATCTTTCATAATATTAAATAATTTATTTTATATACTTTCCATCTTCTTCTTATCTCACCATTATTTGATTTAAGCCAAACATCAAGGAGTTGAATCTTGATCTTATTGACCAAAATCTGAAGTTTTTTTTTTAGATTTAGATAAATAATGAGTAGTTGTAGTATTATTCTTATTTATTTTCCTTTTCAATTTTCTCACCAATAGTCGTGTCTATTTCCTTTTTGCATGGTTACGTTGTCAATTTTCTCCATCTTCCTTTATTCTTCTTAGTCAGAAAACTATTGGAGATATGGGATTGTATCTTACATGCCATGTATTTACTAATGAATTATAAGTTCATAGAAAGGATAAATTTCCATTGAGAGTGATTTCAGAATTTTTGAAATAATAACAAGAAGTATTTCATTCGTTCATGTTATTTGTATTTATAAATGGAAAGGCTTGTTATATCTTCTTTTAACGGGTTAGATGAAATATAATTCATAGTATATATTCGTCCTATATGAAGTTCAATAATAGTTTTTATGTTCAAATATTTCTCCCGTCAAAATGTTATTAAGTGTTCGAAATTTGTACTTCTTTTACTAAAGTCATGAGCAGTAATGAATATTTTATAAAGTTGTTTTATAATTGTTGAAGAATATCTTGAATTGATTAGAAAAGAATTTAGAGATCTTTCACAAATTGTTGTCTTTATATTTGTAGCTTAATATGATGAAAATTTGTGTAAATGGATGGTAACATTTAAAGTTTTTTTTTTTTTTTTTAGTAAAAATGTGTTTATTAAAAAGTGATAGTTGTGGAAGATGAAAAATAAACCGTGAAACATTGAAAAGTAAAGTGTTTTAATAAGTATATGTTTTGAAAGGTCCAATTGTGAGCTTGAAATGATGGAAGGTTAAAATGTACATTTAAGAGGTTTTATATAGGAAAGGTGAAAAGTAAGTAGTTAGATTTTGAAAAGTATATAAGTATGTGCATGTATATGTTCAGAAGATGAGATATTTTTGGAAAGTGTATGTGTTGAAGTGTGAAATGTATAGAAATGTATATTGAATATTGAAGTATTTAAAAATATATTTTTGGTAAAGAAAATTATAGAGTATAATTTTATGAAAATAGAAGTGTACAAGTGTGAGAGATAATGTTTGTTTTGTGAAAATTGTATAAGTTTAAAAAGGTATAAGTAAAATGTTGGAAAAATATAAAGTATGCTTCCAAAAGTAAAGGTTCCAAAAAAGCAAGCAACCAAGCCAGTGTTCAAGCCCGAAGAAAGGTACGTCTTCTATTTTCAATGAATTTCAATTATTTTATTATTAATTATTAAATTTACTTTCTAATCCTTGTTTTTCCTGTTTTATTTGCATGAACTACGATGAACGGTACCGGTCGAGGGAACAAACGTACAAGGAGTTAATGACGTCAGTCGCCTCTATCCAACCGGGTAGAGGTGCTACGGGCGGATCCACTGGGTCGTAGCCCCCGGTGACTGTAAGTATTTCTAAACTTAGAAAACCTTTAGGGACCCCTTGATGTGGTGTGCGCAAACCCTTCCCTTTTAGGTCCCTGTAGTAACTTCAATTTAATTAGGATTACTTTTTGTTCTTAGACCCCTAAACCTCTTTATACGTACGAAAAGTCCTAAGGGTTAGTGATAACAAATATTTTTATCCCATATAACAGTAGTGACACTTAAGGACAAAAATTAAGGATCGGGTCTTAGAAAACTTAGATTTAGAATGCATGTACACTTTAGGGTAGAAACATATAACATAGAAAACTTAGTGACATTTATTATTATTATTATTATTTTATTTTATTTTTTATTTATTTATTTAACAAATTAAATTTAATTAACTAAAATTTTTTTTTTTTTTTTTTTTTAAATAATAATTGATTTAGGACATACCAAAACCACATAACCTATTGCACACACTTAGATTTGTTTGCTAGGACAACCAACCCTAGTTTTAAGTTAGGCCGGTGTTTATTTCCTTACTGCACTGTGACGGGCTTTTTCTCGAGTTTTATTGCATGCTGGTTGTAAAGCGTTGGTGTGTTTGTTTACTTACTTTTACTGCATTCTGTGATGTGATTCGATTGACGATTAGATTATTCATAGGTTAGGAGCGATCTGGTTGTTAACAGAATTTTCTGCAGGTGGCCACACTCGTGCAGGGCAGTAAAGGGGGCTAACTAATTAATAATTATATATATATATGTGCTACAGGTACTTCAGCTGCTTAGCCCCCAAATAAGAAAGAGTGTGGCCAAGTATGACTGAGTGATTTAATTTAAATGCTTATTTATAATTGCTTGGGATGATTTTTACTTAGGATAACCCTGCAGGTGGTCTAGATTTTCTTTTTCTTTCTGTGATGTAAATGTGAATGTAAATGTAATATATTAAAAGTCAAAATTGTGAAAGTGATTTTGAAAATGGGATATCACATCCAATTTGGAATCCAAAGAAAGGAGAATATACCTTAAAAGGATTATTCTCTTTTATTTGGAAAGCCAAATCAGGATGATTTAATATCCAAATAGGAAAGAAAATACCCCTCTTAGGGATGAGTTTCTTTTCATTTGGATATCCAGAACCCGGCGGACCCAAGAAGTTCGTGGAAGAAGAAAAGACATAACGAGAAGATCGAAGAAAGAAGATGAAGAAATGAAGATTCAAAGAACAGTATATCCCATTTCAAAAATCACTTGCGTCATTTTTAGGATTAGAATCCGGGTTTGTTGTCAGTGGTGCCCGGCCACTTTACTTTTCTGTAAATTCTGGGTGTAATATGGACATTGGACATTGGACATTATATTTGGATTATTAAAATTTGTTTGTTTACATTGTTTGTGCAGTAGCTTTTTTTAGGGCCCTTGCATGCCGTGTTTTGTTTTAGTCTGGATACGAATCGGAGTGCTTTTTTTCGTAAGGGTACGCTTAAAATTCTTCTACTTGTAAATTTTAAATAAAAATTTTTAGGCTCACATAGTAACTCTAACGATCTAAGAAGTAAGCTCGGGACCGCCGAGAGTCAGCATAAGCATATTAATACTTTCTCTTCCTTGTTAGGCACCTCCCCGCCTGCGGGTTCTGGCAGACCACTTGACCTATGAGGGTGCAGTTCTGTCAAGGGGAAGTTGTGCAATCTCTAGGGAAAAACCTATTTTCTAAGCCTGATTTTAAAACTGCTTCATATTCATTTTATGCATTCGAGTCAATTAGCATGCATTGCATTAGATACAAATTAAAAAGAGTCTAAAATATTAATTGCATTTCTAGACATTTATCACCCTACATAAGTTGAGGGGCCAATTAGGAATTGTCTTAGATGTCGGCCCCTAATTCCTTAAAACTTAAATAACATCCCTACCCATCTTTCATAAGAGACTGGACACATGGTTTTAAAGCGCCTAGGTGGTTAGCTGGCTCCCCAATCCAGGCCGGGGTAAGTCCAGATTTGCACTTCATTTGTTAGGTTCGGGTCACTATTTTATAGTACCCAAATTAGATTTAGGTTCTGAGGCAGATTCTTTTTTAGATCTTAAGTCCTCACCCTCCGGGAATATAAATCCCAAATTTCTAATAAAATGCCAACTTAAACATAAAATTTCTCTCCTAAAACGTAAAGCCCAACATAGGATAGACTGAGGTTGTCTCTGAGCTTCTCAGAATCCGGCTCCTCTTACTTTTTCTCCTTTGATTCGCTAATAAATGTTCAACATTGAGCTTTCTCCTTGAAAAATCCTTACTTCTTTTTTTTTTGTCTTCTACTTTGTAGTCAAAAGGGTATGAAATCACTGCTTTAATCGAGAGTTTTCTTAGGAGCTTCTCTCCTAGGATGTAATTAACTATAGGGGCTTGCTCCTATAGGGATTTGAGAACCCCAGACTAAAATAAAACCTTGTTTTATTCGTATAAAACAAGGGAAGAATCTTTGGGAACGCAGATATTTTTAAAAACTTCATTTCTAATCTTAAATATGACTTGTATGATGTTATTATTGTCTTTTTTTAGATAATATAATTTCCTACTTGATATATTCAATTTTAGAAATGATGAATTTTATAAAAACTCATTCTTATTTTTGGATGTCTTGAAGAATGTTATGTTCGTCTTTTAAGATGATATAATATTCTCCTTGCCATATCTAAATAAAAGAATGAAATAAATTTTTTTTCAAAAAATGTATTTCTATCTTTAAACATATTCTATAGAATTTCATGTTCATCTTTTGAGATGATATGTTATTCTTTAAACTATGTTTGATTATAGAAATATCAATTTTCAAAACCCTATTTTGATATTGAATCCATTGTAGAATATTGTGTCGGCCTCTCGAGACTGTACTTTATTCTCAATGTAGTATTTGATTACAAAATAGGAGAAAACCAAAATCTGCGTGGTGTGACACAAATTTTTCCCACCAAGGTTTTTCTGGCGACTCCGCTGGGGATCAATCCTCTCTCCATCTTTAGCAGTGTTTTATACCCTTTAATCGGTAGTATACTTGTGCTCGTCATAGGTTGTAACTACCTTTCTTCCGCCGGTTCTTTTATTCATTTCATTCTTGAATAATTCGGCCGGTATCTAAAAAATTTTTTTTTAGAGGTCTTATTTTGGACCCCGTTAGAAAACTAACGGGAAGATCCTTTATAATGACCTATTTGTAAAGTAAATCCCCGTGTTAATTCGAACGTTGTAGTTACATTATTCTTGTAGCTTGATGTTTGAATTAGCACTGGGTCCAAAATTTCAAAAGTTGAAATTAAAACACTAAATAAAATTCATCCTTATCTCAGTATTATGTATTGTAGTTATATTTCCATATAACTCAATATATATGAAATGAGATAGGATTTAGTTTATTTATTTGGATTAATTAAACTTTTACAATTTAAGTAAATTTTCAAAGTCTAATTAAAAATCTCTTTTAAATTTCAGGAAAAATGACCGGTAAATTAATTTTCTCCCTGTCTGACAACATGAACCTGTCCTACAATCCATTTGCTGAGGGTAGTATAATCAAGTTTGGAAAAGGATTTGAGGATTTGCAGTTGTCTGTTAGTGGACCTGAGTTCACTATTGTTCCACCTAGTGAGGTTGCTAATCAGAAACCTATCCTAGAATTCACTTTGGGATGCGGGTCTCAAACTGCTCCTGTAGACCCTAGGCCCTCTGTGTTTACTAGGATTGAGCAATCTAGTCAGGATCAGAAACTCAAGTCAGTTGTGGTAGCAAACAGTTCAGTCCCTTTCAGTGCACCCAGCCAGTTTGAGATTGGATCTTCTTCCAATTTACCGGCGATTATGACTAAGACTCAGAGAAGGAATAAAAATCGTCGTATAAAAAGGAGAATGGAAAAAAATTAGGAAAATCAAAGAAAAATGAGCTTATCCCTCCAACCTCTCCACATCTTAGTGGTAGTAGGTTCCATCTTCTCTCCGCTGCTGAAGGAGAAGAAGATACGAGGTTGATTGCTCGATCAGCCCCTACTACTGTTAGAAAGTCTATCACTGAGCCAACAAAAAGTAAGGAAACACATGTTCAGAATTTGGTAAAAGCTATAGTACAAGATTGTGCTGATGGTCCTCCACAGACTAGAGAAGAATTTTTAAGAAAAATGAAAAGATTGATCAGTGATAGGATTGAAGAAGAAACCCTAAGGCAAAAACTTATTAAAACCAGGGTAGGAGATCAGTTGAGAGCAAGAAATAGCAAAAGAAAATTCAAACCAACTGCCATCTCTGCTCTCACTGATGGATATCCTAGGGAGCCAAGAAGATCCAGTAGGAAGACAGACAGTATTGTATTGACTGATGCTTCAGTGAAAATTAAAAGTACTCAGCAGATTCCACAGAAAGTCAGTCGTCAGTTGTCCCCTTCTTCTGCACCACCACAGAGTCCTGATAAGATTCAACGTAGTTTTCTCATACCCATTCTTCTCCCCGAGTAGATAGGCACCACTCTACGGGTCCCTACTCCGTCTTCTTATCCTGATGTAGAGCGGTTGGAATCCTCAAACCAACCCTCTTCAACATCTGATGAGAAGAAAGTTTGGAGACCCAAGGAAAAAGCTACTTCTCCTGTAGTAGCTTCACCTGAGAAGCCTATAGAAAGTAAACTTGAAGAGAAGGAGAGGGTTGAGAATACTACTCCAGATCCCATGGATTGTGAAAAGTATATTCCTGTTGATCCCAACTATGTTTCTGGAAGATCTATAGAGGAGATGATAGGTGAACTAAAAGACAGTATTAGAAATATGGATGAAGAAGAAGCTTTGAACTTTGACTTAGATGGAGATGATATGTTAAATGATACAGTGGCTGATGTCTTTATGGTCGAAACAAGAACAACATCTTATAATAATGAGCAGATTGAGGAAGCTGTATTACAAGAAGTTGCAGTTGAGGAAGGCATAGCGCCAGACTTAACTCAACGTCTTATACAGCAATTAAAACAAAAGGATGAACAAATTTCAAATATGGAAAAGAAGATAGAAGAAATGATGGCCACTATGGCTTCTTTCCAAAGTCAGGGTCCTTTACCACCACGAGCACAGGTTGAGTCTTCTCAATCCGAGCCTGTTCAGGTGGTAGGAAAGAAACAAATAGTTGAAACTATAGAAGAGCACCAGCAAGATCCAGAAGTAAAAGCTTCTCAGTCAAAGGAAATAAAACAAATGGTAGAGAAACAAGTAAGGGAGGCATTAGCAGAATCACAGAGCTCGTCATATACTCCAAAAGGTAGACCCTACCCAGAGGAGTTTGATGCAGTTCCATACCCAAAGGGTTTTGTGCCTCCCTCCTTCAAGATCTTTGATGGTACTGGAAACCCAAGACAGCACATAGCCTACTTTAGAGCCAGTTGTTGCAATGCTGGGGGAAGCGATGCTTTGCTTTTCAGACAGTTTGTCAGTAGTCTGTCAGGGGTAGCATTTGACTGGTATGCAGATCTGCCAAATGGTTCAGTACACAGTTTCACAGAGTTAGAAAACTTGTTTGTTAAGAGATTTGCAGGCAGTCAGCACCATGTTACAGTTGGAGATCTGGTGATAGAAAAACAGAAACCCTGGAGAAAAACTAGTTGACTATATACTTAGATGGAGGAATTTGAGCATGAAATGCGAACCTCAATTGCAAGAACAACATGCAATTGAGATTTTGCTTAAAAACATTCATGGACCGGTAGCCTTTCTTTTTTAAAAGGTTTTACCATTAAAACATTTGAGAAATTGCTCAATAAGGCCTCCAGTCTACAAGAAGAAGCTTCACAGCTCTCCTTTCTAGTTGATCAGTCCTCTTCAGACTCTAAGAAGCTGAAACCCCAGAAGGTCTTTGAAAAGAAATCTGGGACGGTGTCAGCTGTGGATAAGGGAAATCAACCAATGAAAGTGCAGACAGAAAGGTCCCCTCCTCAGTTTTATAATCAGCAGTATCAAAGGCCACAGTATCCGCCACCACAGTATCCGCCACCACAGCACCCTCCACTTCGGATTCAACCAGAATTCAACCAACAACAGCCTTACCTTACTCCAGAAGAAAGAAAGGAAAAGTGGGAAAAGTTCAATGAGATGATTGGTAAGACATACCCCTTTAAGAAGGAGGCTTTGAAGAAGATCTTCAAAAATCTTCTGAAAAAGCCAGACTTCAAATTGCCTGCACCTAGAAGGCCAGAAGAAGTGGGTAAATCAGATCAGTTTAATTATTGCCCTTACCATCAGATGTTAGGCCATCAACTTGAAGATTGCATCACTTTTAAAGAATGGCTCGACAGAAACATGAAATTAGGAGCTATAGTGATTCCCAAGGAATACCTAGTGGATCCGGGGCAGGGATCAGCTAAGTGTGTGACTGGTGAGCCTATCGTTTCCTACTTCCTTTTCAGATTCTGATTCAACTTGGGATATAGCTTTATCCCGTTCTTCAAAGAAATATCTAAACAAACTTTACTTTTCTTCTCTTCAGGAGTCTTTGGGAGCTCAGAAGCCTCTCCAGGTTGATCTGATAGTTCCAGAAGATGATGTAGAGATGACTCCACCTTCAGAGCTTAAGGAAGCCCGAGTCAGCCAGGGTCCTATAGTTCAGGAGAAGGAGGATACTAGAAATCGTTTTGTTGCTTTTTTTAGTAGTGTTGATTGTGATGTATCTAGTAGAGTTGTGTTTTCTTCGGATGGGGAGATTGTTATCCTCAATCCTCTTATCTTAGATGACTTTTGTTTTGTTAAGTGTGATGATGTTAAATCAATGAAAAAGGATTCTGCTTATATCTTGTCTATTTCTGATAATGATATTACGGATGACTTGAAAAATATATCTGAAAATGATTCTCTGCTTGATCAATTTAATTTTGAAGAATTAAAACATTCTCTTGGTTATTATTCAGATAGTGATGTCCCTGCTCTTGATTTGCAGGGTATGCCTATCTGTATTGAAGCCGAGATGTCTGATTCTGAAGATTTAACAGAAATAAAATCAGAATTAGCTGAGGTCGAAGAAGATAACCTGCCTGTCGCTTCTTCTGAAGAGATAGTGGAAATCAAGCTTCGTAGTGGCAAAGTGTTACCACCTCATACTTCTTCTGAAGATAAAGGGAAACAAGTTGTTGACGAACCAAAGTCTTCTCTTCCACCTCAACCCGTTCCTTTTCAGAGTCCAATTGAGAGTGGAATGCCCAAGGTCGATTACAATGTCCTAGCTCATCTCAGGAAGCTACCTGCCAAACTGAGCATTTACGACGCCTTGATCCTTTCCAAAGAAATGAGGGAAGCGTTAATCAAAGCATTGTTAGATCCAGATATTTGCATGGCTCAGTTAGCAACTGCACAGCCTGATGAAGCTCTTTGTTCTAGAGGAGTTCCTGAAATTTCCTTTTCTGATGAAGATCTGTGTTTAGGAACGGCTGATCACAACCGTCCACTATACATAACAGTGAACATAGATAACTTCAGATTGTCACGTATCCTTGTAGATCCTGGTGCATCAGTTAATATTATGACTCTAAGAACTCTTGCCTATTTGAGAATAGACGTCCGTAAGCTCAGCTCAGATAAGATGATCTTACGGGGTTTTTAACGAAAATGGCGAGAGGGCTTTGGGTTCAGTTACTTTGTTGTTGGAGATAGAAGATTTTAAAACTGAAGCTAAGTTTCATATTATAGACGCTCCAACATCCTTCAATGCTCTCTTAGGTAGACCCTGGCTTCACGAATATAGGATGGTTCCTTCATCCCTACATCAGTGCATCAAATACATCCGAGATGGTATTGAGCACTGTATTAAGGGGAGATTTACAACCATTCTCAATTCATGAAGTAGGAATTTATGAAGATGCCGCTTATTATTTGCCTAAAAAGCAAACAGTTGTTTCCAAAGATCTCAAATTGGATAAAAGTAAAATTGCACTTGAAAACAAAAATGAAAAGGAAAAAGAAGAAAAAATAGATGAAGAATATCCCTGCCTCGAAGATAGCATTCGTTGGCATCCTGCTCCTCTCTCACAAAGAGGTGGTAGGATGACCCAACGAGGGCGAGGTAGAGGCAGAGGATGGCAAAATTATGAAAGTGCAATGTATGAAAACATACAAAAGCAAAACCCTACGATACACATCGAGTTAGAATCTGGTTCAGATGATGAATCATGTGTACTAAAGGGTGAAAATGGTAACAAAAGGCCAAAATTTGAGATCTCTTTGGAAAATGACAGTGATGAAGATAAAATTCAGGCAAATATAGAGGATGATTCAGATTTGTCTACCTATGAAAGACTTAAAGGATATGTGAAAACCTTAGCTCTAACCCCACTATCTCAAGATAGTATAGCCGGGTTGGCAGTTAAAGTTTCACCTGCTTTGAGCGATGATTGTAAAACTGCCAAGTTTATTCCTTCTTCTAGCAAAAATGATGAAACTGATGTACACATTGATGATCCTTTTATGAATGAAATAGTGGAACTCCCTTTTGATTGGTATCCTTATTGTGTTAAAAATTTAATTGAGCAAGGTCTTGCCCCATCTACTTGGACTAAACGTCAAGCTCAGTCCTTTGAAAGTCTTTGGAATACGAAATTTCATAAACCAAAGTCAAAAGCAGGACTAGGCTTTAATACTGTTTGTCCATTTGATGATGATGATTATTGCTTAGTAATTACTAACAATGTAGGATCTGATCATCTTTTTATAAAGGACATTGAAAATCTTAATGAATTTTGTTTAGAAGCGTTAGATGATTCGGATGACTTTCAAGTTAAGGAGGCACCTCCTGAACTTGAGGAGGAAATCCAGTCAACTATTGATGAACTAAAAGAAGTTAACCTTGGTAATGAAGAAAATCCACGTCCGACGTTCATAAGTGCCTTATTGAACGAGGATGAGTCAAATAACTTAGTCAAGTTACTTTCAGAGTTTTAAGGATTGCTTCGCTTGGAGTTATGATGAAATGCCCGGATTATCTCCAGAAATAGCAGTTCACAAACTTGAAATTCAACCTGACATAATTCCTGTCAAGCAAGCCCCACGACGCATGCGCTTAGAAATTGAACAACAAGTGATAACTGAAGTTAAGAAACTAATCAATGCAGGCTTTATTCGAGAGGAGAAATATCCCTCTTGGTTGGCTAGTGTCGTCCCAGTAAAAAAGAAAAGTGGTCAAATTCGCGTATGCATTGATTATAGGGATCTGAATAAGGCATGTCCAAAAGATGAGTTCCCGTTACCCATACCAGAACTCATGGTAGACATAGCCTCTGAGCATGCAATTTTCTCTTTTATGGACGGTTCATCTGGATATAACCAAATCAAGATGGCTCCTGAAGATGAAAAATTTACTGCATTCAGAACACCTATAGGGGTCTTCTGTTACAAAGTCATGCCCTTTGGGCTTAAAAATGCTGGTGCAACTTACCAGCGAGCTATGACCCGAATCTTCGATGATTTAATCCACCAACAAGTGGAATGTTACATCGATGATTTGGTTGTCAAAAGTCGTCAAAGGGAAGACCACCTTCATGATCTGAGAATCGTTTTTGAAAGGTTGCGCCGCTATGACCTAAAGATGAACCCCTTGAAATGTGCTTTCGGAGTTACTTCAGGGAAATTCTTAGGGTTTGTAGTGAGACACCGAGGTATAGAAATTGATCCTTCCAAAATAAAAGCCATCTTAGATATGCCACCTCCTAAAAGTCTAACTCAATTAAGATCTCTTCAAGGTAGGTTGGCATATCTACGGAGATTCATTTCTAACTTGTCTGGTAGGTGTCAACCATTTGCTGCTTTATGTAAGAAAGATGCCCGATTTCATTGGGATGAAAAGTGTCAAAATGCCTTTGAAAGCATAAAACAGTATTTATTAACACCTCCAGTCTTAGCGGCTCCTATTCCGGGAAAACCTCTGATACTTTACACCGCAGCTTTAGACAACTCTCTTGGCGCCTTGTTAGCCCAAACTAATGAGGAAGGAAAAGAGAACTCACTTTACTACTTAAGTAGAAGGCTCTTACCAACTGAAGCTAATTACCCACCTATTGAGAAACATTGTTTAGCCTTGATTTTTGCTGCCCAGAAAATTAAGGCATTATATGTTAGCTCATAAAATCAATCTTATTTCTAGAGTCAATCCACTCCAATACCTGATGACTCGTCCAACGTTGTCAGGACGTTTAGCAAAATGGTCAATGTTTTTACTCCAGTTTGATATCACGTTTATACCCTTACGTGCTATCAAAGGTCAAGCCGTAGCTGACTTCTTAGCAGCGCACCCGATCCCTGCTGAGTCCCCTCTAAATGATGATCTCCCTGATGAACAAATTATGAGTTTAGAGGAGCAGGAAGGAAATACCTGGGAATTATATTTTGATGGTGCCGCATCTTCACAAAAGACTGGGGAACCTCAAGAAGTAATCCCAGGGAAGGCCGGTATCGGGTTAGTTTTCATAACCCCTGAAAAAGGATTATTGCGTTATTCTTATCATTTATTAGAGCCTTGTACTAATAACGAGGCTGAATACGAAGCTCTAATAACTGGTTTAGAATTAGCAATATCAATGGAAATCGAAGAAATCAAGATCTTTGGAGATTCTCAACTTATTATCAATCAAGTTGCTGGTATTTACAAAGTCTTGAAACCTAAACTTCTTCCGTACTATCAGTACACTATGAAGCTTCTCGAACAAATTCCAAACGTAACTTTGTATAGGATACCCCGTGGAAGAAATTCTATGGCGGATGCCCTTGCAAAACTTGCAAAAGAGTTAGCTTGTATAGAAGAAGAAGAACCAATATCTATAGAAGTTCAAGGTCGTAAAATCTTATCTCCTATAGACTTGGAATACATTAATAAAATTTTTCCTTCTAAGGGTGAGATTGTTCTTGCTATTGATGATGAAACGGTTGACTGGAGAAAACCTTTTATTGACTACTTGCAAGAAAACAAACTCCCTCAAGAGAAATCTGTTGCAGATCAGATTAAGAGAAGGGCTCTCTCCTATACGCTGATAAACGGCACTTTGTATCGCCGGTCTTTTGATCAATTGTGGTTACGTTGTCTTAACAAACAGGAAGCCCAAAAGATCGTGACCGAGGTACATGCCGGATTGTGTGGTGCTCACCAATCTGGTCCTAAAATGAAGATGAAAATTAAAAGGTTAGGATATTACTGGCCCTCAATGATTGACGACTGTATGTCTATTGCACGTCGTTTGTCACCAGTGCCAAGTACATGGTGTAGTCCTACACACAACCTCCTAATGTCCTACATCCAACAATTGCTTCATGGCCTTTTGAAAGTTGGGGCACGGATATCATCGGCCCTATCGATCCTCCCTCTTCTAAAGGTCACCGTTTTTCATTCTAGCAGCAACAGATTACTTTTCAAAATGGGCAGAAGCTGTTCCACTACGAGAAGTCAAGACTCATAATGTTCTCCAGTTCTTTAGAGACCATATTGTATATCGATTTGGCATTCCTCGTCGAATTATATCCGATAATGGTCCCTCTTTCAAAAGTACCAAACTGAATAGTTTTGCTAAACGTCACAATATTGATTGGAGATACTCCACAAGCTATTATCCACAGGCGAATGGATTAGCGGAGGCCTTCAATAAGACGTTAGTAGGAATTTTAAAGAAAAGTTTAGAGGACAATAAGCGACAGTGGCATGAAAAGTTGGGTGAAGCTTTGTGGGCTTATCGAACCACATATAGAACCCCAACTCAGTCTACACCGTTTGCTTTAGTCTTTGGGGCAGAGGCTGTTCTCCCTTTAGAGGTACAGCTTCCCTCTCTAAGAGTTGCAGTTAATAATAGTATCACCTCTGAACAAAACGCCCGACTTCGACTAGAAGAACTCGAAGGTTTAGAAGAGAAGCGACTGCAGGCTCAACAGAACCTCGAGTTATATAAATCCCGTATGGCTCAAGCACATGATAAGTTGGTCCGCCCTAGAACCTTTCGAGTAGGAGAGCTTGTGTTGGTCTTACGTAGGCCTATCTTGACTCATCGAAGGTTTGGGGGTAAATTTGAGCCTACCTGGGAAGGTCTTTTTTGTGGTGGAGAAAGTCTACCAAGGAGGATCTTACCAATTGGTGGATTGTAAGGGTGATCGTCCTATGTTACCCATCAATGGGCGTTTTCTTAAAAAATACTATGTGTAATGACGTTGTTATGATGATTTTGCAATAAAATTACAAATTTCTCACAATATACGTTGTTCTCAAGTTTTTGAATGTCACATATTGTACTGGGTCCAAGTGATTTGTATACTTTTGAAAATCAAAATTGAAAGGTTGCAAGATTTAAAATAATTGAGATGTTCTATAATACTACTGTAGAACTGTCCTTTTATTAGTTTTCCTTTTTCACATATGATGATCCAATATAAAAACAAAATCCCCAGTGGAATATTTGTAAGTTATAAGGATCATCTATATTAAAAAAGGGAACAAATTATCAATTCAATAAATGTTAAAAAAATTTTTTCTTCCAAATATTTTCCATTCTCTTCTAGAAAATGACATATACAAATGTTTTAATCTCTAATAGAATATTTACATTTTGTCAATGTCATTTGTGATGAAGGGAAATGATCCAAAACTTTAAAGAAATCAATCTTCTCTTCATTAAATTTTAAATCTTAAATCCGTCTTTAGGTATAAGTCCTCCTACGGCATCCTATTGGCATCTTTGGAGTTAGGAGTAAGCATCCCTAGTGGCATCCTAATCTTCGTCCCGAGGAGAAGTATAAGCATCCCTAGCGGCATCTTCTCTTCATTAAATTTTAAATCTTAAATCCGTCTTTAGGTATAAGTCCTCCTACGGCATCCTATTGACATCTTTGGAGTTAGGAGTAAGCATCCCTAGTGGCATCCTAATCTTCGTCCCGAGGAGAAGTATAAGCATCCCCAGCGGCATCTTCTCTTCATTAAATTTTAAATCTTAAATCCGTCTTTAGGTATAAGTCCTCCTACGGCATCCTATTGACATCTTTGGAGTTAGGAGTAAGCATCCCTAGTGGCATCCTAATCTTCATTCCGAAGAGAAGTATAAGCATCCCCAGCGGCATCTTCTCTTCATTAAATTGTAAATCTTAAATCCGTCCTTAGGTATAAGTCCTCCTACGGCATCCTATTGACATCTTTGGAGTTAGGAGTAAGCATCCCTAGTGGCATCCTAATCTTCGTCCCGAGGAGAAGTATAAGCATCCCCAGCGGCATCTTCTCTTCTTCATTAAATTTTAAATCTTAAATCCGTCTTTAGGTATAAGTCCTCCTACGGCATCCTATTGACATCTTTGGAGTTAGGAGTAAGCATCCCTAGTGGCATCCTAATCTTCATTCCGAAGAGAAGTATAAGCATCCCCAGCGGCATCTTCTCTTCATTAAATTGTAAATCTTAAATCCGTCTTTAGGTATAAAGTCCTCCTACGGCATCCTATTGACATCTTTGGAGTTAGGAGTAAGCATCCCTAGTGGCATCCTAATCTTCATTCCGAAGAGAAGTATAAGCATCCCCAGCGGCATCTTCTCTTCATTAAATTTAAATCTTAAATCTTAAATCAGTCCTTAGGTATAAGTCCTCCTACGGCATCCTATTGACATCTTTAGAGTTAGGAGTAAGCATCCCTAGTGCATCCCTATCCTAATCTTCATTCCGAAGAGAAGTATAAGCATCCCCAGCGGCATCTTCTCTTCATTAAATTTTAAATCTTAAATCCGTCTTTAGGTATAAGTCCTCCTACGGCATCCTATTGGCATCTTTGGAGTTAGGAGTAAGCATCCCTAGTGGCATCCTAATCTTCGTCCCGAGGAGAAGTATAAGCATCCCTAGCGGCATCTTCTCTTCATTAAATTTTAAATCTTAAATCCGTCTTTAGGTATAAGTCCTCCTACGGCATCCTATTGGCATCTTTGGAGTTAGGAGTAAGCATCCCTAGTGGCATCCTAATCTTCGTCCCGAGGAGAAGTATAAACATCCCTAGCGGCATCTTCTCTTCATTAAATCTTAAATCTTAAATTCGTCTTTAGGTGTAAGTCCTCTTACGGCATTCTATTGACAATTTTGAAATTAGGAAAAAGCATCCCTAGTGGCATCCTAATTTCACCCCGAGGAAAAGTATAAGCATCCCTAGCGGCATCTTTTTCTTCATCCTATTTACATTCTTAAAAGTTACTCTTCATTTATAGAGAAAATTTCAATCATATCAAAATCAAATTCAAAATTTCTATTCGTGTTCGTGCCAAACAACATTCAACTTTTCAATATCTTGGCTTTATTAAATGATACAAATTTCATTAATTATTATTTGCTAAAGCCATCAATGCCAACATCAAATTCAAAATCACTAAATCAACTCAAAACTCTATCAATTTTTCTCAAGATTTTCAATCAATTTTCAAAATCACTTCTTTTCATAAATTCAAATCTTCAACTTCAACTTTGGATCTAGTTGATTGTTTCGGTCAACGCCAATACGCACGATAAACTTTGACAAGTTTATCATGCCTATTGGGGGTCCATTTGTTGACCTCATTATTCGAGGTTAATTTCCCCGAATTCAATTCTAGCACCTAGGTCTTCATAGCCTAGAATAGACGTCACCCATAGGATTTCCCTTAGGTGGATACCTATTGACGTAGCATCGACTCGAACCTATCACTCAACTCAAATCAGCCTCGATTTTTGATTCGTTGATGTCGATCGACTCAATCTAATTTATTTTCGATCAAATTGATATATTATTGGGCTCAAATCAACTCACTAATCAAATCAAATTAACTCAAATTGAATTCGATTTCAATAGCTCCGATTAACCCATTTTGACTCGTCACAAGTATATGTATAATAATAATTGATACGTCGTCACAAATTATCTTAATCGGGCACGAATCTCGATGCAAAATCAAGTTTGGAAACTTCAAAAATTAATTTGGAGACCATCCAAACTCCGATTTCAGCAAACTTACAGTCGAACTGAGCGTCTCGGGAATACAAAACCCAACGACACCAAGATCAACCCAATCCGAACCCCAAATGAGTCCAAATCAAGGGCTCAAAGCGCTGTCTGAAGATTCAAAACCACAATTTGAGTTACCAAACGGTCTCCGATTTTGACGAGCTTATACTCGAATCGAACGGCTCGACGAGACGAATCCAATGAGCCCAAGATCAGCAAATTCCGAAATCATTAAGACATTCAAATGTCTAACGAACCGTCCATGGTCAAAAAGTCCAGCTCATTCCCTCACTCCCTATGTTTGCACGATCTCCCTATCCATTTGCGAATCCACTCAAAACCCATCTCTCTACAGTTCATAAAATCAAAGACTCTCTCTCTCTCACACGATCAGCACATCTCCCTTAACTCCCTCTTCTCTCAGCAATTCTAAAACCACCTCACAGAACCACAAAATGAACCCCTCAACCCACAACCTCTCCGTCTCCTCACACACACAACCCAAGCAAAACTCTGAATCCCCAAGGAAGAAACGAGATCCCCTCTCTCCCAAGCAATATACACACGCCTCATTCACAGCCCTCAACCAATCCTTTTCTATTCGCGTACAGAGAACAAAAGGCACAACCTGCTCGGGTTTTCCTCTTGAGTTGACGTGAGAAGCCCAGGGAAACTGAACGAAAATCTAAGGCTCTTCCTCTGCTCCTTGCTTCCTCAGCTCTGACTGGTATCAATATCTTTCATAATATTAAATAAATTTATTTTATTATACTTTCCATCTTCTTCTTATCTCACCATTATTTGATTTAAGCCAAACATCAAGGAGTTGAATCTTGATCTTATTGACCAAAATCTGAAGTTTTTTTTTTTTTAGATTTAGATAAATAATGAGTAGTTGTAGTATTATTCTTATTTATTTTCCTTTTTCAATTTTCTCACCAATAGTCGTGTCTATTTCCTTTTTGCATGGTTACGTTGTCAATTTTCTCCATCTTCCTTTATTCTTCTTAGTCAGTAAAACTATTGGAGATATGGGATTGTATCTTACATGCCATGTATTTACTAATGAATTATAAGTTCATATAGAAAGGATAAATTTCCATTGAGAGTGATTTCAGAATTTTTGAAATAATAACAAGAAGTATTTCATTCGTTCATGTTATTTGTATTTATAAATGGAAAGGCTTTTTTATATTTCTTCATTTTAACGGGTTAGATGAAATATAATTCATAGTATATATATTCGTCCTATATGAAGTGAAATAATAGTGTTTTATGTTCAAATATATTTCTCCCGTCAAAATGTTGAAAAGTGTTCGAAATTTGTACTTCTTTTACTAAAGTCATGAGCAGTAGTGAATATTTTTATAAAGTTGTTTTATAATTGTTGAAGAATATCTTGAATTGATTAGAAAAGAATTTAGAGATCTTTCACAAATTGTTGTCTTTATATTTGTAGCTTAATATGATGAAAAACTTGTGTAAATGGATGTAAATAACATTTAAAGTTTTTTTTTTTTTTTAGTAAAAATGTGTTTATTAAAAAGTGATAGTTGTGGAAGATGAAAAATAAACCGTGAAACATTGAAAAGTAAAGTGTTTTAATAAGTATATGTTTTGAAAGGTCCAATTGTGAGCTTGAAATGATGGAAGGTTAAAATGTACATTTAAGAGGTTTTATATAGGAAAGGTGAAAAGTAAGTAGTTAGATTTTGAAAAGTATATAAGTATGTGCATGTATATGTTCAGAAGATGAGATATTTTTGGAAAGTGTATGTGTTGAAGTGTGAAATGTATAGAAATGTATATTGAATATTGAAGTATTTAAAAATATTTTTGGTAAAGAAAACGATATAGAGTATAATTTTATGAAAATAGAAGTGTACAAGTGTGAGAGGTAATGTTTGTTTTGTGAAAATTGTATAAATTTAAAAAGGTATAAGTAAAATGTTGGAAAAATATAAAGTATGCTTCCAAAAGTAAAGGTTCCAAAAAGCAAGCAACCAAGCCAGTGTTCAAGCCCGAAGAAAGGTACGTCTTCTATTTTCAATGAATTTCAATTATTTTATTATTAATTATTAAATTTGCTTTCTAATCCTTTTTTTTCCTGTTTTTATTTGCATGACAAACCCTTCCCTTTAGGTCCCTGTAGTAACTTCAATTTAATTAGGATTACTTTTTGTTCTTAGACCCCTAAACCTCTTTATACGTACGAAAAGTCCTAAGGGTTAGTGATAACAAATATTTTTATCCCATATAACAGTAGTGACACTTAAGGACAAAAATTAAGGATCGGGTCTTAGAAAACTTAGATTTAGAATGCATGTACACTTTAGGGTAGAAAACATATAACATAGAAAACTTAGTGACATTTATTATTATTTATTATTATTATATTTTTTATTTTATTTTTTTATTTATTTATTTAACAAATTAAATTTAATTAACTAAATTTTTTTTTTTTTTTTTTTTTAAATAATAATTGATTTAGGACATACCAAAACCACATAACCTATTGCACACACTTAGATTTGTTTGCTAGGACAACCAACCCTAGTTTTAAGTTAGGCCGGTGTTTATTTCCTTACTGCACTGTGACGGGCTTTTTCTCGAGTTTTATTGCATGCTGGTTGTAAAGCGTTGGTGTGTTTGTTTACTTACTTTTACTGCATTCTGTGATGTGATTCGATTGACGATTAGATTATTCATAGGTTAGGAGCGATCTGGTTGTTAACAGAATTTTCTGCAGGTGGCCACACTCGTGCAGGGCAGTAAAGGGGGCTAACTAATTAATAATTATATATATATGTGCTACAGGTATTTCAGCTGCTTAGCCCCCAAATAAGAAAGAGTGTGGCCAAGTATGACTGAGTGATTTAATTTAAATGCTTATTTATAATTGCTTGGGATGATTTTTACTTAGGATAACCCTGCAGGTGGTCTAGATTTTCTTTTTCTTTCTGTGATGTAAATGTGAATGTAAATGTAATATATTAAAAGTCAAAATTGTGAAAGTGATTTTGAAAATGGGATATCACATCCAATTTGGAATCCAAAGAAAGGAGAATATACCTTAAAAGGATTATTCTCTTTTATTTGGAAAGCCAAATCAGGATGATTTAATATCCAAATAGGAAAGAAAATACCCCTCTTAGGGATGAGTTTCTTTTCATTTGGATATCCAGAACCCGGCGGACCCAAGAAGTTCGTAGAAGAAGAAAAGACATAACGAGAAGATCGAAGAAAGAAGATGAAGAAATGAAGATTCAAAGAACAGTATATCCCATTTCAAAAATCACTTGCGTCATTTTTAGGATTAGAATCCGGGTTTGTTGTCAGTGGTGCCCGGCCACTTTACTTTTCTGTAAATTCTGGGTGTAATATGGACATTGGACATTGGACATTATATTTGGATTATTAAAATTTGTTTGTTTACATTGTTTGTGCAGTAGCTTTTTTTAGGGCCCTTGCATGCCGTGTTTTGTTTTAGTCTGGATACGAATCGGAGTGCTTTTTTTCGTAAGGGTACGCTTAAAATTCTTCTACTTGTAATTTTAAATAAAAATTTTTAGGCTCACATAGTAACTCTAACGATCTAAGAAGTAAGCTCGGGACCGCCGAGAGTCAGCATAAGCATATTAATACTTTCTCTTCCTTGTTAGGCACCTCCCCGCCTGCGGGTTCTGGCAGACCACTTGACCTATGAGGGTGCAGTTCTGTCAAGGGGAAGTTGTGCAATCTCTAGGGAAAAACCTATTTTCTAAGCCTGATTTTAAAACTGCTTCATATTCATTTTATGCATTCGAGTCAATTAGCATGCATTGCATTAGATACAAATTAAAAAGAGTCTAAAATATTAATTGCATTTCTAGACATTTATCACCCTACATAAGTTGAGGGGCCAATTAGGAATTGTCTTAGATGTCGGCCCCTAATTCCTTAAAACTTAAATAACATCCCTACCCATCTTTCATAAAGAGACTGGACACATGGTTTTAAAGCGCCTAGGTGGTTAGCTGGCTCCCCAATCCAGGCCGGGGTAAGTCCAGATTTGCACTTCATTTGTTAGGTTCGGGTCACTATTTTATAGTACCCAAATTAGATTTAGGTTCTGAGGCAGATTCTTTTTAGATCTTAAGTCCTCACCCTCCGGGAATATAAATCCCAAATTTCTAATAAAATGCCAACTTAAACATAAAATTTCTCTCCTAAAACGTAAAGCCCAACATAGGATAGACTGAGGTTGTCTCTGAGCTTCTCAGAATCCGGCTCCTCTTACTTTTTCTCCTTTGATTCGCTAATAAATGTTCAACATTGAGCTTTCTCCTTGAAAAATCCTTACTTCTTTTTTTTTTGTCTTCTACTTTGTAGTCAAAAGGGTATGAAATCACTGCTTTAATCGAGAGTTTTCCTAGGAGCATTCCTCCTAAGATGTAATTAACTATAGGAGCTTGCTCTTATAGGGATTTGAGAACCCCAGACTAAAATAAACCTTGTTTTATTCGTATAAAACAAGGGAAGAATCTTTGGGAACGCAGATATTTTTAAAAACTTCATTTCTAATCTTAAATATGTTTGTAGGATGTTATTATTGTCTTTTTTAGATAATATAATTTCCTACTTGATATATTCAATTTTAGAAATGATGAATTTTTTATAAACTCATTCTTATTTTTGGATGTCTTGAAGAATGTTATGTTCGTCTTTCAAGATGATATAATATTCTCCTTGCCATATCTAAATAAAAGAATGAATAAACTTTTTCAAAAATGTATTTCTATCTTTAAACATATTCTATAGAATTTCATGTTCATCTTTTAAGATGATATGTTATTCTTTGAATTATGTTTGATTATAGAAATATCAATTTTCAAAACCCTATTTTGATATTGAATCCATTGTAGAATATTGTGTCGGCCTCTCGAGACTGTACTTTATTCTCAATGTAGTATTTGATTACAAAATAGGAGAATACAAAATCTGCGTGGTGAGACACAATTTTTCCCACCAAATCACACCGAGCATGACCAATCACTTTACAATGATCACAGAATGAGGGGAAATCATCCAGCACAACCGATTGGAAATAACCTAATTTCTCAGGACCAACACAAACCTTATATGGGTAACGCTTAGTAATATCAAGCTCAACCAGGATTCTGGCAACCGACAGCCTAGACCCTATAGCCGTGGCAGTATCAACCTTAAGGGGGCAACCAAACAGACAACCAGTGCCATGGAGGATACGTGAAGAGAAGAAATGTGGCCTAAGATTCGGGAAGGAGACCCAGACCATGTCACACCCCAGTTTGGCTCACCCTCTAACATTCAAACTGGAGTATAACAGAGAAGGATTTCAGCATATCAAACTCCAAACTTAATAAGCATGTGATATACCTTATTGAACATCAACATAATTAACAAATACATAGCTCTACTAAAACTTTTGAACTTTACTTACATATCAAAAGGTTTATACAGCTATTCTTCATATCTCCTCTAAGATCTCTTTGTACATCAAAACATATTTACACAAAAAACGGACTGCCGTCTCCTTCTCGCCTAGTGCCCTACGGGCTCCTTTTCCTTTATATACTTGTGACGAGTCAAAACGGTTAATCGGAGCCATTGAAATCGAATTCAATTTGAGTTAATTTGTTTTGATTTTGATTCAATTGGTGAATTGATGTGAGCCCAATAATGTATCAATTTGATCGAAAATAAAATAGATTGAGTCGATCGACATCGACGAATCATAAATTGAGCTTGATTTGAGTACATTTCGGAGTTGAATTGAAATTGGATTGAATTGATTTTGATTCGAATTGAATGATAGGCTCGAGTCGATGCTACATCAGTGGGTATCCACCTAAGAGGAATCCTGCAGGTGACGTCTATTCTAGGTTAGGAAGACCTAGATGCTAGAATCGAATCCGGGGAAATTGACCTCAAATTATGAGGTCAACATTGATGCCAAAATGCATCCAAAGAACTTAAAGATGGTTGGTTCATTCCTAACTAGGATGAAGCTAGCAAAATTAACCTGGGAATTTAGTACATTCCAATCAAACTTTATTAATTCTCTTTAGTGTAAAGATAAATTTAAAGAATAGGATATTACTGGCTTTAAATGGTGAATGATGACATTAATTGTACTAATAAGTGCCATGAGTGTTAAATTCATGGTAAAATTACATACCAACTGCTAAATTGATTGGACCCTAGAGTGGCATTTTGGAGATTTTAATGTTGGTTATATTTATAAATAGACTAATCAAGACACCATCGTTCTTAAGGAAATAACAACTAAGCATGTTATCAACCTCTTTTCCCATAATATTTTTATACTATAAAATATCAAAAAAATGGCTTTGAAATTTAAGCACCAAGATATAAAGATTTGTTGGAAAGCATAAAATGAATTTGTTACATTCAATTATACATAATTCAACGGTGAATGTATTGGTGGTATCATAAAAATACCAGTAAATATACTTTAGAAGGTCTTCATAAAAATAAAATAGAACAATATACTAAAATGATAAAATTAATATGGATATATCATACAACGAATATGAAGCCAACCAAATTCAATCATTTCACATTGGTGTTTCGAATTGAGGCATAATTGCCATTTGAGATTATGTTGTCATCACTTTAATTAACTCTTAAGTATAACATCATCTAAGAGCAAAATGCTCACCAATGATTATAGAAAATGGATAGTGTGGATAAAATTAGGCCTAAGCTAAATATGATTTAGAGATTTATGAAGCCAAGATGATAAGATCCTTTGATCTCATGGTGTGCTATTCAATGAAGTGTAGTTGGTCCTAGTACTGAAAGGGTCATTCAACCCACATTGAGAAAAACCCTTCATTATTGAGAGTGTATATAAAGGTGGAGCTTATAAACTTATAGACCTAAATGGCTAAACAATTATTCCACCAACTAATTTTCGGTATTTGAAGAAATGTCATGCAGAGAAATTTACTTTTGAAAATATTATACTTAAGTCCTCATGTAACGATAAAAATTGCTTTGTATGAATATATGAGCATGCATATAAAATATTCATGAAATTTTCTTATGTTACAATAAAGATATTTATGCTTGTTATAAAAATCCACCATTGGATACGACATTTTTTTAGTTTTAATAATATTATTTTGCTAAATTTTCTCTATAAGAAAGTGGTCTTTTAAATATTTATTTGTGTTGACATCATTCTTTAGGTCAAATAAATTTTTAAATAACTAAATATAAGCCTTTATTAATCATGAGAACCAAAGAAGATAGAAAGTTTTTATCAATAATCATATATAGGATAATTTTAAAGTTTGAGACATTGTCTCTTCAATACACTAAGAATCTGAATGTCAAAAAAGAACATTTCAATGAACTCAAGCCTTAAAATCTAGAGCACTATAAGTTCTCATATATCTCAACATTAAAGATCAAATGGGAGTATAAAGTCAAACTCAACATGCCCAAATATGGATGAGTCGCTAATAACTATATATATTTAATAAGTCGTAGGAAAGGCCATAGTAAAAAGGGCACCTATTTTGCTATCATTACAACAAATACTATTGAATTCCAAAGCTTATATGACTCGACGAGTCTAAGCGACATTAATCTTGAAGACTATCTATATTGGCCAAAGAAAAACTTAAAGTGATAATTCTCATTTAATAAAACCCCTAATTATATTAGTATTTAGACCTTGAACCATAAAAGATAACTCTAAATCTATAAACTTTAAAAATCTATTTTAAAATGTATGATTATTTATAACTCAAGTTCAAGGCCTAGGAGATCATAAGATGGTGGACTCAACAAGTCTAAATATGGAAGAGTTACTGGTAGCTCTACTTAGTCAACAAAACATAAGAAAGTGGTAGTAAGGGGAACCCCACTTTAGTATATTGCAATATAGGATCCCTAGTCTATAATTTTGATGATTATAATCTTTATTGATTGAATTGTTACTTTTCTCGTTAAATATTTTAGATATTTTTTCAGTCTGTTTGTGAGCACTAATATTGTAGGTAAGACCTAAACTTCACAAAGCTACTAAAAACTCATTAATGGGTAAAATAGAAATGTCAAGTAACAAAGTCTATAATTTTATTTTTATTTATTTTTTATTTCTTTAGGCTGACTATATAAGAGTGTATGCAATTGGGTGACTATACATATATACATAAGTTGAGTGATATAAATTTTAAAGATTAAAATTTTTATACTAATCATACTATACGACTTACAATCGTAGTGTACGATCAATATAGAAAGAAAGGGCTTAATGGCTAATTAAAAAATTAGTTTTTGTTAACTAATCATATTTATAATCTCAATCGTATTGTATGATTCATTATGATATAAAAACCCTAGCCTCAAGATTAATTTAAGTAAGATTTTGAAATTTAATTTTTGAACTAATCGTACTACATGAAAATTTGAAATATGTCCTAAATTAACCTTTGTAATTAGTCAACCAAATAATATTTTAATTAATTTGTGAAAGTGAGTTTGTAAGGGCTTCTCCATATCATTATGAGAGAAAAATGAGAGTCACTTAGTGTTAGTGCAATTCTCGGAGTGGGGGACTCCAGGGAGTAGACATTGGTCAAGATTAATTGAACTACTATTAAAATCTCCAGTGCACTTCTTCCTTTTTGCACTTTTACATTTTTTTGCATTTTATTTCTATTATAACCACTTGAGAAAATTGTTTATTATCAATTTGTTTTATAATTAAAAAATCATCATAGATAAATCAATATTTTTGATAAACTTATTCACTTATGTAATCAATTTGAATTTTGTATTTCTAAGTTGTGAAAGAAAAAAATTTTAAAAACATTATCATCATTATTTTGAAGTTGAAATTTTTTAAAATTACCATATCCCCACCTCTTGGTGAGGCTCGGGCTAGTTCCTTAAGGTTTAACGAGCTTCACGAACTTTCAAGTGGTATTAGAGTGCATTTCAAAAAATAAGGTTTTAATAAACTTTTGAAGAATGATTAATGTCTCATTTTGTTAATCGTAACACTATGGAGGGTTATTTTATAACCCATCAACCATTATTTGAAAATAATCCTTTTAATTTCTAGAAAATTTGCATGTCTATTTTTTTACACTCCATTGACTATAGAATTTGGCATATGATTCAAGCTAATTATTCACTCCCATTGTATGTAGTCAATGGTGTCAAAGCTGATATTTCTTCTAATTAATAGAGCTATGAGGATAGGGATCTCGCACAATTAAATGTTAAATGTAATTATTTCTTTCTTTAAATTCGAAGACTATAGGTAAGTTTTTACATATACTATAGGGAAGGATATTTGGTATATGTTATGTATCACTTATGAGGGAACTGTTGAAGTTAAATAGTCTCGAGAACTAGTAAGTTAAATAATCTAGTTTAAATATTCTTCTGCATAACTATGTACTCTTTCGCATAAACCTAACGAGATTGTATGTGAAATATACACTAGGTTCACCTACATAGTGACATCCTTACAGGCACTTGGTAGAGAACTATCAAACTCTACAAAAGTTAATAAGATTTTATATAGTTTGTTTAGTTCTTATGATGCAAAGATAAATACAATAACTAAATCTAAATACTTGAATGTTTATTTCATTGACAATTTGCTTGGATCACTCATTGCCTATGAGCAAGGAGTTAGTCGAAGGCAACATGATGCAGAATAGAAGAAGAATTAGAAAATTGTAGAAATAAAGAAAAATAATTGAAATAGTGATAGTTTTGCACTGGAGGAGGATGACGACATTGCCTTAATGACATGACAGTTCTAGAGATTTCTAAAAGGAAAATAATGACATCATCAACACAATTGGAGCAAAGGTAAAAGAAACAAAAATATTAAAGCTACTTCTTACATAATTTTTCTCGAGTGCAGGAAACCAGATCATCTCTGAGCTGATTGCCTTTACCTAAAGACTTTCTTGATCAAGGAGAACACTGAAGGGAGGCCAAAGTTTTTGAGGGGAAAGCAAAAGTTGCAGAAAATGATTTGGACTAACTCTCCCTCTGAATCATCAGAAGCAGAAGTAGAGGAGGAGGAAACAAACCTATGTATTATGGTTAATGATAATCTTGATTAATTAAGTTAAGATAAGGTATGTCATCTTTCCTATGATGATTTACTCATTATTTTTTAAAATATTGATAATTCGTATAGGAAGCTGAAAAAGATGCATGCTAGTCTTAATACTAAATTTTTTTATTTACAAAAGAAGTATGTTAGTTTAGTTACTCAGCACTCTACTTCAGTTAGCAATCATATGACTTTATTAAATTAATTTGATGCATTAAATAAGAATATTGACCTATAAAATGCACATAAGTCCTTAAAAACATCACATATTAAACTAGAAAATTTATATAAGGAATTAAAAAAACTTGCATATCAACTAGATAGTAGGGAGCATGCATTAGAACTGGAAGTAGTAAGATATGAAAATGCTAATGAATTTTTGAGAGAAAAAGTCATTGAACTTGAGAAAAATAAGCCATCACCCACACGAACTTTGTGGTACAACCCCTCAATATAGCATTCATCACATAAACTTAGGATGAGGCATCATAACCCATATAGTTTAGTAAATACATTTCATTGTGTTAGGTGTTACTCCTGTGGCATGTTAGGACATAGTCCACTCTTATATAATTCACCATAGGACACACCTAGTGTGGAGGCCTAAATTGCATTCATCATAGTAAATCATGCATTCATCTCATTCAATTAAGCATAAGGTGGAACCCAAACTCACTTGGGTTCCCAAATCTAACCTCTGAATGACTATATAGGGGTGCTCTCACAAAAGGCCTAGTGAGAGTATATGGTACTTGGATAGTGGATGTTCGAGACACATGATTGGTGATATGAAGCTGTTCATCACAGTAGAGGCCAAGCTAGGAGTCAATATGACATTAGGAGATAATAACACTAGGAAAGGGGTGAGCATATATATAATTGGTAACTCTAAAAGCTTTATGATTGAAAATGTTTTATTAGTTGATGGATTAAAGAAACATTTATTGAGTATTAGACTATGTGGAAAAGGCTTTGATATAAAACTTCTTTCTAACAAATGCATGTTAGTTTAAATGAAAAACATGTATTAAAAGAAAAATGAATGAGCAATGTTTACATGTTAGACTTGAACTGCATTGAATGTTCAAATTCATTATGCTTAAAAACTACAAATAATGAATCTTGGTTATGGCATAGCAGACTATGTCGTACGAGCATGAAGACTCTTATGAATAACACCAAGAAAACCTAGTTAGAGGCATACCAATGTTAGATTTCACTAAGGACAACCTAGGAGTTAAATATATAAGGTCTTCATTTCATATATTTAAATATATTAACACCTCTAGGCCACTAGAAATCCTTCATTTAGACCTATTTGAACCTATTTGTATAGCCAACATAGGAGGGAAGACATGGATTTGTAATAGTGGATGACTACTCCAGATTTACTTGGGTTAGAGTTTTAGCATATAAGAGTGAATCATTTAAACAATTTAGAACTTTCTCCAATTAGATTTAAAGGAAATTTGGACATCAAATCTTAATAATTCATAGTGATCATGGTGAAGAGTTCAAAAATAATAAGTTTGAATCTTTTTTGCCAAGAGATAGGAATAGAACATAACTTCTCTTCCCTTAGGACCTCCGAATAGAATGGAATAACTGAGTAGAAAAAATATATCTTTGGTGGAAGTTACTAGGGCTATACTAGTTGAGTATTCACTTCATAGTTATTTTTTTGAAGAAGGAATTCTGTTTGTTATATTTTAAATAGGGTGATTGTTAGATCCGAGCTTTATAAGACACCCTATGAACTCCTTAATGGTAGGACATTAAACCTTTCTCACTTACATGTCTTTGGCTATAGATGTTTCATCTTGATTAATGGAAAATCACCCTTAAAAAAATTTAATCCCAAGTTTAATAAAGGTGTCTTCTTAGGTTAGTCATCTATAGTGGCGATAATGTGTATCTTTTCAAATATTTGTGGCACACTTTTTCCGTGTTTTCTTGTTGAACAAATTTTGTGTATCTTTTCACTTTATGAACCATTATACATCTTTTCTAATTTTGCATGCTTTGTGTATTTCCCTTTTTTTACATTTAGGGTCTTTCCAATATCAATAATCTAAATTAAAATTTCACTAATAACAAAAATAAATATATTGGAAAAGAAATAAAAAATAATAAGATATCAATCTTGCTACAATTATAGCTTAGATATGTTTGTTTATAAGAACATGAAATTTATCTCCTTATCTAAATCCAGTAATAATTTAATTTAAATTTTTGAAAGATTAAATTTGATAAAGAAATTAATTTGTAGAGCAAAATAGTTGTGAATCCATTCCAATGATTAACTACAAAAGATTTTTCATGAAAAACAAACATTTCAAGAAATGAAATTCAATGCAAGTGATCAAAATATTCCATCATATCATTAATATCAAGAGCACATACAAACATATGTCTAAAAACATATTATCTCAACATAGCATCTCACATCACATCATTAAGACAACATCTTCCCAACATAAGAAAATACTAAATTTAAGAAGAAATATCACAATAACAAATACAAAAACTCATAAGCAACAACAGGATAGAAGTACATCTAAAAATCTTAGGGGCCCTAGTCTGGAGGAGGTGGTGGATTGAATATTAAAAAATAACTACTGATTGTAACTATATTCATGTTCACCAAGTCAAACTGTCTTCGAATCCACCCAATATCTTTATTGTAACGAGCATCCTACTAGTTAAGGTGATTTTCATTTTGATCAAAGCGTTGATCAAAATGAGTTTACAATAGATCAAAGCACTGGACCAATTCCTGGTAGTAGTTTTGGTCAGGTCCAGGTGTAGGTGCAGGTGCTAAAAAGTGGCATTAGTAAATTAAATAGGAATGTTGAAGGGAGGATCTGGATGGATAATATTATACTTCTTTTCTAGGATGTAGGAAACTAGATGTCCAAAAGACACACTTTTTGTTCTCTTATGACACAGAAGTCAAATTTTAGAAAGGTTATAAATGTAGTCCATGATGAGTTGGGCTTCATCAAAGGGTTGTTCAATTATAATTAGATAGGTAACTATGAAAAAAAGTGGAGTAATATTTATGTGATCATCAGCTTTAGGAACAATTGATGTTCTCAAAACATGCTGGATGATCCAGACATTTTGATTCAAAGAATAAACACAAGACAAATTACTCACTTGGAAGAAACCTCTAAGAGTTTAATTAATTTCAGACCAATCATAGTCAGCACTAGAGGTTAGTGTATGGGCTCTAATCCTTTGGGTTCTCAAGTGGAGAAAGTTACCTAAATCTTTCTTTATAATTTCTACACATTATTTCTGCACATAAGAAGTAATCCTAGAATGGTCTTGGTTTACTCTCATATTTTTCAAAAAGAAGTGGAAAGTCTCTTTGTGATAGGTATATATATGAGTTCGGATGAAAGAAAGTTGAGTTGAGGCAAATACGGGCATGATAAAAAAAGTGAAGATCACTCTGAATGAGAAGTGAAGTGGTGATTTTGGTAGTAGATTACCCAAAGTAGGCCTCCTCATTCTCCTTAGATAGTAAGTTATAATCCCTACTGCTTTTAGATGATGCTCCATTAGGGAAATGTGGATGTTTACTAGAACTTACCATTTCTAAGATGAGGGCTCTAGAGGGTTTTGAAATGGATATGAAAGTGAATGAAAATGATTTCTAAGACCCTTCTACTTAAAGGAAAATGACCTATCATAAAATACAAAACTTGGTTTATATAAACAATTTTAAAATCGTACATGATGAAAATATGTTTGTACATATGAATGGAAATGGAAACAAATGACACGATTTTTAGTAAAATGCCATTTTTGAGGCATCCTTTCATCAAGCTTTTTGACCATACGATCGTACAGATAAACAGGTGTTCATCCGGGACAATTAGAAAATGAATATAATTTTAAAGATGATTAGATTTGTCCCCCATAGAAACTAACAATTGGATCATATAGATAAAACATAATTTCATATGTATGATCAGCAATTAATAACAAAATCCAACTGGTAAATTGTCCCCACCCGTACAGATGAAACTACACATATCATATAGTATGATGACATCATTTTGTAATATGAACCCTATGAAAAACTAAGTTTTATGAGCTTAACTTAGAAACCTATCATGCATAAGCTCTAAAATTAGTGCAGGATGAAAAAAATTTGTATAATGAAAAAAATAATACTTAGAAAAAAATACATGACTATCACAAAATCTTCTCGAAAGACAATCACCTTACCTCAAATGACATGCTTCAGAGTAAAAATAAAAATAAAAAATAAAAATATAAAACTAAAAATCCAAAAATGAACCAAATAAATAATCAGAAATAAACTAAACAAACACATATTTGCAACACATCAAGTTTGTAGAATTTTCAATTTAAGCATTAAGATCTACCACACCTAACCTGGTTCTTAAGGTGCTAAAAGTGTCCAAGGCTAATGGTTTTTTGAAAATATCTGCAAGTTAATTTTTTGTTGTAACATGATTCAATTTAATCTCTCCCTTAGCTACATGATCTCTAAAGAAGTGATGCCTTATGTCTATATGCTTGGTTCTAGAATGTTGAATAGGATTCTTTGAAATGCATATGACACTAGTATTACCACAAAAAATTGTAACTGTGCCAATTAAAAATTTTAAATAAATTAATTATTATTTTAACCAAAGTACTTGTGCCACACAACTACCTAAAGTAATGTATTCTGCTTCAGCAGTAGATAGGGTTACTAAATTCTATTTCCTACTATACCAAGAAACTAAAGAATTTTTTATAAATTAACAAGTTCCAGATGTACTTTTCTGATTAACCCTACAACCTGCAAAATCTAAATTAGAATATCCAATAAATTTAAATGAAGAGTTGTTCTTAGGATTCTAAATCCTTAAGTTTGGAGTTCCTAAAAGATATCTCATAATTGTTTTACTGCTATTAAATGTGATTCTTTTAGATCAGATTGAAATCTTGCACAAAAAACTAGCACTGTTCATTATATATGGTATGCTAGTAGTTTAGTAAAGTAATGATCCAATTATGCCTCTAAATTTCTTTTTATTAATAGATTTTCCTTTAGGGTCCTTATCCAATTAAATTGAGAAACTCATTGGTGTAGATAATTGTTTAGCATTATCTATTTTATATTTGTTGAGGATGTCGTTCATATACTTCGGCTGACTAAGAAAAGTTCCTTTCTCATTTTAATTTATGATAAAACTAAGAAAATAACTTAAATCTATCATTAAACTCATCTCAAATTCACTACTCATTATTTTTAAAAAATCATCATAAATATTTTTATTTGAAGATCCATACAAAGATGTCATTAATATATATTTAAATAATGAGTGTATCATCTCCATTCTCCTTCAAAAAGAAAGTGGTGTCAACACTTTCTTTCACAAATGATATCTATAGTAGGAAAGTGCTTAACCATTCATACCAAGCCGTACGTATCTATTTCAGTCTATACAAAGCCTTTTTCAATTTAAACTTATGATTAGGAAATCTTGAATTCTCAAAATCTGGAGGTTGCTCAACATAAATATCCCCTTATATTACACTATTATCAAAGACACCCTTTGTGAAAACCCTTTTCTTCCATGTTCTTCTTTGTTTTGGATTTTTTTCCTTCCAGGTTCATCCGTACGAAATTGAGTTCATCCGGGATGAACAGTTGAAAGTTTTTGACAAAGAGCATCATCTAGGGACAAAATTAATTATCATCTGTATGATGGCAACCCAAGGAGATCATCCCCGTATGAAAAGTAATTTTCATTCATACGAGCATTGTTTGTTAACAAACCGAGCCAATCGTCCTGGGACGAACCATAAATATCATCCGTACGAATGTGATCTGAGGACTTGACAGAGCAGATTGTCTCGGGACGAATGTAAATTTTTGTCCGGATGATTGTAAATATCTTTTTAAGAACCGTTTGATTCATTTTGAAGAGAGAGAAAGAGAAGGAAAGAAGGAAAAAATTTGTGTTTAGGGCATCTTCAGTCCAATTTCGTCCGTCGCCACAGTTGGGAAAGTTGATCGACTCATGCTAAGGCATATTATGCATGTCTCAATTTTTAGAAATATTAGCTTTGATGAATATTATGATTAAAGTCTTTTTTTTCGTTAGTAAAAATGGGTATAACTTTGCACCGGAAAAACTTTTACCATGTAACTTTTTGGTATGTCATAGAAATTATGAATTTGCAAGTTTTTAATGTTTTCTGGAAATGTTGCACTAGGTATTTTGAAATCTATGGGGATTTTATCAAATAAAAAATTATATGGATGTCAAACAATAGTATTTTAGTATAATAAAACCTTTGAAATGTTGTCTTATACAATCTCTGGTAATTTACTAATTTTCTAAAATCGTGCATTTTTTATTCACTGGCTTTTTGTTGTCCATCACTATATGAAAAGGTGAAATTTTAATATGTGCTCAATTACTCCATATTTGTTATGATGTGATGATTTGATTTGTTATAAGATTGAATAATATAAGAAGGGAGTTATAAGAATCCAGAATCCTTTGAGAATCTATCTGTATCAGGGAATGGAGGCTTAAGGGGACAGAATCCTTTGAGATTCTATCTATCTGGGAATATGAAAATGAATTCTGATCTAATCATTATATATATATATATATATATATATATATATATATATATATATATATATATATATATATATATATATATATATATATATATATATATATATATAATATATAATATATTCTATTGCTGTAAGAACAAAGGAAGGCATAAGGGGCCAGAATCCTTTAAGATTCTGTCTGTGTTACGGAAGGCAGGCTTAAGGGGCCAGAATTCCTTGAGATTCTATGTGTGTTACGGAAGGCAGCCATAAGGGGCCAGAATTCCTTGAGATTCTATCTGGGTCAGGGATATGTGATTTGAAATATGATTTGAACAATTTTGTTATATGAATCCAATTTAGTTCTTCTATATCTATTATTTGATCCCATTTGATTATTTGAATTCTGTATGATATTCTGAATTCTGTCTAATTATATGATTTTTGTGAGAATATCTAAATTATGTTTGATTCTTTGAATTATACATGAATATCTGATTTAAAGAATGGTTTGTTATGTATTCTATTTTGAGATTTCAATTCAGTGATTATTTAATTGAAAATGAACAATTTTTAAAACTTATGTGAAACATTTTAGAATGACTGAATCTAGGAATTAAGATCGGCGAGTGCGATCTTATTGAACTGTTAGCTCACTATAATTATCTTTATAGTTTTCAGATTCTGGGAAAGGGAAGGAAATAGTGGACTAGCCGTTCAGGATCTGATTTGAAGTCATATGTATTTTATACTTTTGATTTTTGTACAGTCATGTCTAGTTTACTTTTCCATTCTAAACTTTCTGTCTATAGTCATGCACTATAATGTATATGATCATTTTGATGAATGAAAGAAATATACTTTGGTGGCTGAGTTCTTCTGTATTGGAAAGTTTTTAGTGGTTCTGTGGTTCAGTTTATAATGTGTATTGGAAGAAAATCTGAAAGCAAATTCCAAAGCTAGATCCTAGGGTTATCCATAGCGACTCAACGCGATGGGATTCATCCCGATCATGTTGGGTTGTGACAATTAATGTGGTATCAGAGTTATAGTTTTGGAATTTGGATTATAAGATAAGCTATAAGAATTGATATGTAAGTCTGGTGGGATAGTTTCAGTCTATCTGGGTTTTTATTATTCTTGTTATATATGCCCAGTAGTAAAATCTTTATGATTATAGATCTGCCAACCCATAGATGACTAATGGTCAAAGTGCTAGTCAGTTAGCTCCTGTGAATAATTTTGCTCTAGTAGTTGGTTCAGATAAAGTTACCTAAATTGCTGCATTGATATATCAAATGATGAGCGAGACGCAGAATAGAGTTTTTGCTGTTAGATCTGAAGAGGTAGATAGACATTTACAAATGTTTTTGATATTGAAGTCTCTAAAGTTTGAAGGCGCTGTTGAGCTTAAAGCAGCTGAGAATTGGTTGATGAGACTGGAAAAGACATTTAATGGTATACAATGTCCTCCTGATAGAAAGGTACCATTAGTAATTATTTTGTTAGATGATGAAGCAGAGCGCTCGTGGATGAGCTAGCATGAGGTGAAATTTTGAGGTAAACTGTACTCTTTGATTTCTTGGAAAGAGTTTTATGAAGTTTGTATAGCATAGTTTATACCCACTTCTATAAGATAACAAGTGTAGGAGACTTTTCTGAGGTTGGTTAAGGGGAGAAAGATGGTTATTCAGTACGAGGCAAAGTTTACTTCTTTGGTAAGATATGCTCCTCAGTTGGTCAGTACACCTGCTGAGAAGTGTTATAGACTTCTGAGGGGATTACGAGATAGTCTGAGGCAACCCCTGGTACATTTAACATTTTTTAGTTCTCTGAACTAGTGGAGAGAGCCTGACTGATAGAGAAAGATCTGATGGGTACTCAGAAGCAGTGGACTGATAGTAGAAAGAGGTTTAGTGGTGAGACTTCTGGAAGTGGTTTTTTGGGAGGAAGAATAGATTTATATCTAGAGATTCCAAAAGGAGTGGGCAGTCAGTATCTGTTGCAATCTCTGGTAGTGGCAACATAGCTAATTTTGATTCAGTTAGTGGGGCACCTGTGTACCAAAATTATGGATGATGATATTTTGGTCAGTGTTATAGGATGACTGGTCAGTAATTCAGATGTGGTCAGCTAGGACATCAAAAAATTGAGTGTCCATAAGCCAAATTTGATATATGATCTGAGTCTAGATTAGAGAGTTTTGTTAGACAGATAGAAAGGCTGAGGACAGTTCCTCCCTACACTATTTCTGAAGGATCATCTGGTAGAGCTGGTGGTTTGGGTTCAGTGATAAGGAGACCATCCAGTAGTAATCAGAGGAAGCCTTGTATTTCTGTAGCTCCAGCTCCAGTTCAGCTACGTGTGTATAATTTAAATCAATAAGAGGCTCAATATGCTCTAGATGTGGTGATAGGTATGATTTATATTTTTGAGCACCCCTATCATGCTTTGTTTAATTTTGGAGCCAGTTATTTGTTTATGTCTGAACACTATTTTGATGCTTTGCAACTAGCTTCAATTATGTTACCTATTTCACTTTCTGTTATTTTGCCGGCTGGAGATAATTTGATAGCCAGGAAGTTTTGTTTATGTGAGATTGAAATTTTTGGTAAGAAATGGAAATCTTGTTTGATTTTGATGTCGATTTCTTCGTATGATGTCATTTTGGGTATGAATTAGCTGAGTTTGTATGGAGCTCAAATTGATTGCTTAAAGAAGCAAGTTATTTTGTTTAGGGATGGTGAAAGTTGTGTATTTCAAGGATTAAGAGGTGTTTCGTCCTGCCTAATTTCTGTGTTAGAAGTAAGAAGATTATGGAAGAAGGGTTGCATTATATTTTTGGCTTCAGTATAGAATATGAATATAGATCTGGGTTCTATTTCTGATATCTCGGTTATACGAGACTTTTCAGACGTATTTCCTGAGGAGTTGGTTGGTTTACCTCCGGATTCAGATGTTGAGTTTTATATTGATATATTTTCAAGTATGACATTGATATCTAAAGCTTCATATTGGATGACACCGAAAGAACATGCAGAGTTGAAAGTCTAGCTTCAGGAGTTGGTTGATAGAGGATTTGTTCATCCGAGTGTCTCTCTATGGGGAGCACCTATTTTGTTTGTGAAGAAAAAAGACGATATGATGCATATGTGTGTTGACTATAGAGAATTGAATAAAGTTAAAATAAAGAATAAATATCCATTGCCAATAATTGATGATCTGTTTGATCAACTGGCTGGATCTTCTGTATTCTCAAAGATTGATTTGAGATTTAGTTATTATTTGGTGAAGGTGAGAGAAGCTGATGTGATGAGAATAGCTTTCAGTACTCGGTATAGACACAACGAGTTTTTGGTCATGCCTTTTGCGTTGACTAATGCACCAGCTATTTTTATGGACTAGATAAATAGAGTATTTAAAGATTTCTGGATCAGTTTATGATCATTTTCATAGATGATATTTCGATATATTTTGCTTCTGAGGAAGATCATACCATACACTTGAGAAGTGTATTGGAGACTCTGAGAGAGCATCAGTTATATGCAAAATTCTCCAAGTGTGAATTCTGGTTGAAGAGCATTTCTTTTCTGGGGCATGTAATGAGCAGTGAAGGTATTTCTATTGATCCCCAGAAAATCAGACAGTTTCTAATTGGCCAAGGCCTTCTATGGTATTTGAGATTCATAGTTTCTTGGGTATGGCCAGATATTATAGGAAGTTTGTGAAGGAATTTTCTCAGATTTCTGCATCTTTGACGTGACTGACTCAGAAGTCAGTAGCATTTGTTTGGACACCAGAGTGTGAAATTAGTTTTAAGAGATTAAAGGATTATTTGACTTCTGCACCAGTGTTAGCACTTCCATCTGGTACGGAAGGATTTCAAGTATTCAGTGACGCTTCACTGAAAGGTTTAGGATGTGTTCTGATGCAGCATAGTCGGATAATAGCTTATGCTTTGAGATAGTTAAAACCACATGAAAAAAACTACTCGACATATGATTTGAAGTTGGCTGCTGTTATATTTGCTCTGAAAATTTGGTGTTATTACTTGTATGGCATCAGGTGTGAGATCTTTACGGATCATAAGAGTTTGAAATATATATTCACTCAGAAGGATCAGAATTTGAGACAAAGAAGATGGCTTGAGTTCATCAAGGACTATGATCTGATTATTCAGTATCAACCTAGTACGGCTAATATGATGGCAGATGCTCTAAGTAGGAAGTCTACTTGATTGTCATGTGTACAACTCACTTCTGATGAGTATCTGATATGAGTTATGGAAAGACTGTGTTTGGATGTGACATCTCCTATTGATTCTAGAATAATAACTCAGATGATTATTCAGCCCACTTTAGAAGAAAAGATTTATAAAGCTCAGAAGTCAGATGCTGAATATATGAAATTTATCAATCAGATAAAGTCTGGTAAGAAATCTAAACTACAAAGTTCTGATTCTGGTATTATTTTATGTAAAAATAGTCTTTGAGTCCCTATTTTTGGAAACCTTAGACAAGAGATTATGCATGAAGCCCATTATTCAGGCTATACTATCCATCTAGGAAGTGGTAAGATATACGGAGATATGAAAAGTACATTTTGGTGGCCTGGATTGAAAAAAGATATAGCAGAGTTTATTTCAAAATGTGAAGCTTGTCAGTTAGTGAAGGATGAACATCAATGACTGCGAGGTCTTTTGCAGTCTTTGCCTATCCCTGAGTGAAAATGGGAGGAGGTGACAAGGGCTTGATACTTTTCGGGTGATTGTTGATCAGTTAACAAAGTTTGCACATTTTCTTCCAAATCGACTAACGGATCCAGTGGATAAGTTAGCTCAGATCTATGTTAAAGAAATTGTCAGGTTACATGGTGGGACGAAAGTGATTATGCCTAATCGGGATGGCTGATTTACCTCCAGGCTTTAGAGAGGCTATCAAAAAGGATTGAGTACAATATTGCATTTCAGTACGACTTTTCATCTGTAGATTGATGGACAGTCTAAGAGGACTATTCAGGTATTGGAAGATCTTTTGAGATTATGTGTTTTGGACTTTAAAAGCAGTTGGGAAGATCATATCTCATTGATTGAATTTACATATAACAACAATTATCAGTCCAATATTGGTATAGTGCCTTACGAAGCTCTGTATGATAGAAAGTGTAGAACTCCTCTGACTCTAACAGAGGTGGGAGATAGACAAGTGATGGGTTTAGCTTTTATGGATGATATTATTATGAAGATTAATCTGATTAAAGAAAGGTTAAAATCTACGCAAGATAGAAAGTAGAAATATTATAATCAGAAGCACAGATTGGTTAAATTTTATATTGGTGACTTTGTATATATTAATGTCAGTCCTATGAAAGGTGTTAACAGATTTGAAAAAGTAAGTAAGCTCAGCCTGAGGTATGTCGGACCTTTTGAGATCATTAAAAAGATTGGTAATTCTACTTACAGGTTATTATTACTTGATCAGATGTCTGTAGTACATAATGTGTTTCATGTATCATCTTTACGAAAGTGGATATCTTATTTTGGAAAGAAACTTCCTACTTATGATGTTGAGGTTCAGGAAAATCTACAGTACAGAGAAGAGCATGAAAAGATTTTGGCTTATAATGTGAGAAAGATGTGAAGTAAATAGATTCTTATGGTCAAGATTCAGTAGAAATTCAAAACAGCCAGAGAGGCTACTTGGGAAGGAATTTGATATGAGACAGTTGTATCCAAGTCTGTTCTGACTCAGTATATTTTGGTAATGTTGAGGATGACAATTTTTTTAAGGTCGGTAGATTATGAAAACCCTTTTCTTCCATGTTCTGCTTTGTTTCAGATTTTTTTCCTTCCAGGTTCGTCTGGGATGAACAGTTGAAAGTTTTTGAAAGAGAGCATCGTATAGGGATGAAACAAATTATCGTCAGTATGATGGCAACCTAAAGAGATCATCCATGTATGAAAATTAATTTTCATTCATATGAATATTATTTGAGAACAAACCGAGCCGATCGTCCCTGGACGAATCATAAATATCATCCGTACGAACGTGGTATGAGGACTTGACATAGCCGATCATCTCAGGACAAACGTAGATTTTTATCCAGACGATCATAAATATATTTTTAAGAACTGTTTGATCCGGTTTGAATATAGAGAAAGAGAAGAGAGAAAGAGAAGGAAAGAGGGAGAAAATCCGCATTTTGGGCATCTTCGGTCTATTTTCATCCGTCGCCGCAGTTGGGAAAGTTGATCGACTCGAGGTAAGATACATTACGCTTGTCTATATTTTCAGAAATGTGAGTTTTGACAAATATTCCGATTAAAGTTTTGTTTCTATTAGCGAAAAACGGTATAACTTTGCACCGAAAAAACTTTTAGCCCATAACTTTTGGTATGTCATAGAGATATGATTTTGCATGTTTTGAATATTTTCTGAAAATTTTACACGAGGTATTTTAAAATTTGTTTTTATCAAATAAAAAATTATCTAGATATCAAAAATAGTGCTTCAGTACAATAAAATCTTTAAAATGTTGTCTTATACAATCTCTGGTAATTTTGTAATTTTTTGAAATCATTTATTTTTTATTCATTGGCTTTCTGTTGTCCGTTGTTATACAAAAAGGCTAAAATTTAATATGTGCTCAATTACTATGTATTTGTTATGATGTGAAGATTTAATGTTTTATATTATTGAATAATATCTTAAAGGAGTTACAAAGGGCTAGAATCCTTTGAGATTATGTCAGTGTTAGAGAAGGGAGGCATAAGTAGCTAGAATCCTTTAAAATTCTATCTGGGTCTGAGAATATGAAATTGAATTCTGATCTAATAATTCTATATATGTGATATATTCTAGTGCTATATGCACAAAGGGAGGCATAAGGGGCTAGAATCCTTTGAGATTCTATATGTGTAAGGGAAGGGAGGCATAAGGAGCCTGAATACTTTGAGATTCTATTTGGGTCAAGGATATATGATTTGAAATGTGATTTGAAATGTGATTTAAAATGTGATTTGAATAATTCTTATATATGAGTCTAGTTCAGTTCTTTAGTATCTGTTATTTGATCCTATTTGATTATTTGATTTCTATACGACATTCTCAATTTTGTCTGATTATATGATTTCTGTGATAATATCTAAATTCTGATTGATTCTCTGAATTTTGTATGAATATATGAATTAAAGAATGGTTTGTAATTTATTCTATCTTGAGATTTCAGTTCAGTGATTATTTGATTTAAAATGAACTATTTTTAAAACTTATGTGAAGCTTTTTAGAATGAGTGAATCTAGGAATTTAGATTGGCTTGTGTGATCTTGTTGAGCTGTTAACTCACTGTGGTTATCTTCATGGTTTTCAGGTTCTGGAAAAGAGAAGGAAGTAGTGGACTAGCCATTTAGGATCTGATTTGAGGTCATAGGTATTTTATACTTTTGATTTTTGTACAGTCATGGCTAGTTTACTTTTCTGTCATGTACTTTCTGTCTGTAGCCATGCACTATAATGTATATGATCATTTTGATGAATAAAAGAAATATATTTTGGTGGATGAGTTCTTCTGTATTGAAAAGTTTTTGTGGCTCTATGTTCAGTTTATAATGTATATCAAAGAAAGTCTGAAAGCAAATTCCAAAGCTAGATCCGGGGTTATCCGTCGCGACTCAACGCGATGGGATCCATCCTGATCTGGTTGGGTCGTGACACCCTTGACATCCATTTTATAAAATTTAATACCTTTAAAATTTGTAAAGTTTAACAAAACCCTAATTGCTTTAAGTCTGGCTACAGTGGCAAAAGTCTCTTCAAAATCAATCCCTTCTATTTGATTATACTCCTTAGCCACTAATCTTTCCTTATTTCTAATCAAAACCATGAATCATTCATTTTTATTTTGAACACCCACTTAGTTCCAATAACACTTTGATTCATAGGTCTTTTTATTAATTAATAAATTTCATTTCTTATAAATTGATTCAACTCTTCTTGTATAGCCAATATTTAAAATTCATCCAAAAGTACTTGTTTTATATTTGTGGGTATAACCATCAATTTAAAGGCAGAATGGTTCACCTCTTTTCTAAGTCTATGCCTAGTCCTAACACCCTCACTAGGTTCACCTAAAGTCAATTCCTTAGGATAAGTTTTAGAATTTTTTTCTTTAGGCAAATGGTTTTCTTTTTCCACATTTCCTTCTAAATTTATCTTTTCAATTCGTTGCGACTTATTTTCAGTATGATCCTCTTCCAATCTTGGCTCATCTAAAATACTATATTCATCAAACATAACATGTGTGATCTCTTCAACTTCTAAAGTCCTCGTTTTAAAAACTCTATAAGATTTTCTAACACTAGAGTATCCAAGAAAAATTCCTTTATCAGATTGTGGATCAAATTTTCTTAAAGGAGTTTTCCCATTATTATGAATGAACACCTTACATCCAGAAACATACAAATATGTTAAATTTAGTGTTCTCCCCTTAAAAATTTCATAGGATGTTTTATTTTATTTTGATCTAATATTCACCCTATTCAGAACATAATAAGTTATACTAACCACTTCAACCAAAAAATTTTTTTGGAAGTGAATATTCTGCCAACATGGCTCTAATGGCTTTAATAATGTTCTATTCTTTCTTTCTACTACCCCATTCTTCTAAGGGGTCCTAGGTGCTAAAAATTTGTGATCAATTCTTTTATCTTTACTAAACTTTTCAATTTTTTCATTTTTAAATTCACCTTCATAATCACTTTGAATTGATAAAATCTCACACCCAAATTTTCTTTAAATCCAAGTTAAAAAAACTTCTAAATTTCTTAAATGATTCACTCTTACGAAATAAATATTTAACCTAAGCGAATCTTAAAAAATCATCAACAATCACAAATCCAAACACTTTACCTTCTAGACGTAGTGCTAACCAATCTAAAAAGATCCAAATGAATGATTTCCTATGGTTTGCTAGTTATAAGATCATTAATGGAATAAAATGAGGACTTTACATATTTTCGTAATTGATATGCATCACACAGGTGATCCTTAGTAAAATCTAGTTTTGGTATTTCTCTAATAGGTTCTTTTTGGGTAAATTTTCTAAGATTTTTCATGCTAGTCTGACAAAATCTCTTCTACCATAACCATGATTCATCACTGATTATTTTGAGACAAAAAATATTAGGTGATTTAATATAATTCAAATTAAGAATGTACACACTATTTAGCTTTTTTTATGTAGTACATCAATTCCATTTTTGCTTAACATGGTGCTAGTTGGAAAAAAATTTACACTATAACCCTTATCACATAGCTGACTAATACTCAATAAATTATACTTTAAGCCTTTACAAGTAAAATTTTCTCAAAGAATTTTTTTTTTAAGTTTTCAATCATATATGTGCCAACCACTTTTTTAATGGTATTGTCTCCTAGTTGAATCTTGCCTCCATTCCTGACTTTTAACCATATGAATTGTGTAGTATCTCCAATCATATACTTCGAGCATCCACTATCCAGGTACCAAATTATCTTATGAGGTCTTATAGAAGAGCATTTCTCTTGTTTATCTGACAGATCAAGCTTGTTGGCCATTAAACACAAATTTTGTGACTTCCTCCACTACTTCTATTTTTGAAGAATCTGAAGCTGAGTCAGCCCAAAATGCTCTTTGTAATCTCCTCATACCCTTTCTCACATAGGTTTTCTCCTTGACCTTCTCCTTGCTAGGTTTATCTTAAAGATTTGGGCATTCAGATTTAATATGTCCAAGCTTCCTACATTCATAGAAAGTAATATCATTACAAGCCTTAGCATTTTTGTGGAACTTACCTTTATTCCACTGCTAACATCTCCTTTGCTTCCTCTTTAGAAAACTCTTGAATTTTCTTGTCATTAAGGAAATGTCATCTTCATCCTTAAGCGGAGACTAATCACTGTCTATGTCATCCACTTTCAACACTATATTCTTCTCCTTTTTCTTCTCACCTACATCAATCTATCTTTAAGTCACTCCTTGCTCATAAGAAATTAGGAATCCAAGAAGATTGTCAATAGAATGAAAATTTAAGTCATTTGACTGTGTTATATTAATGATTTTTGTATCATAAACAAAAGGCAAATAATGAAAAATCTTATTTACTCTCTCAACATTCATTAGTTCCCTACCAAAAGCATATAATGAGATAATTATTTGAGATAAATATGTATACATGTTAGTAATTGATTCATTTGGTTTCACGCAAAATAGTTCATAATCATGTAGCAAAATATTCAATCTAGTTTGTTTCACTTCATTAGTTTGAGCACATTGATTGAGCCAAAATTTGATGAAGAAGGGGAAGCTACTTATACAGGTGGACCTCCACCCCATACACCTACCTATGATACATACCCTAAATATGACATAATTCAACAACTCGAGCAATTATAGACCAGGTTGTATTATCACATTGAATAACAACAACAACAACAACAACAATATGAGAAAGTAATTAGATCATATGGAGAATGGTTTTCCCTATTGACAATCAATTTTCTTCCATCCATCAATACTTTCAACCACCACCACCACCTGATTAGGATCCTCCTTATACGTAGTGTTTGTCTACTTTGTCTTACTAGTTTTTCTTGTACTATTCTCTTTTTTTACTGTTCCTCCTCTTTTTGGATATGTTAAAAGGGGGAGAAATTTAGGTTTTTTTTTTGTTTCAGCTTAATAGAATAGTGTATTTGTGTTACTTTATTTTCTATTTTTTATTTATCATTATCCTTTTTTAAACAAAAATAAAATAATAATAATAATAATAAATTCAATCCCTAATTTTTTAAATTTAATACCTAATAAGGGGAAGCTAAGAGAAAAGAATTTCTATCTTGCCTATCAACTAACATTATTTGACATCAATAAAAATGGGAAGATTATTACAATCCAGGATCCCTAGTCTAGGATTTCCATGGTGATAAATATTATTAATTGAATTGTTATTTTTCTTACTAAATATTTTATATATTTCTTTTGTCTCTGTGCATTATCTATGCACGTAAGACATACACAACTCAAGGCTACTAAAAGCTCAAGAATGAGAAGAATAGGATTGTCATGTAATAAAGTCTATAATTTTATTTTTCTTTTATTTTTATTTCTTGAGTCTTGCCAAATAAGAGTGTATGTATTTGGAAGATTGCGCACACACATAGGGAAAGTGATATAAATTTTAAAGGTTAACAGTTTCATATTAATCATGCTATACGACTTATACTTATAATGTACGATCAATATAGAATGAATGGGCTTAATGGCTAATTGGAAAGTTAGTTTCTAGTAACTAATCATACTGTACAATTTGTTATGATTTATAAAACCTAACCTCAAGATTAATTTAAGTAAGATTTTTAAATTTGATTTTTGAAATAATCATACTTTGTGATAATAATCATACTATATAAGTATTTGAAATCTTTCTTAAATTAATCTCCATAATTAGTAAATGAAATACTGGTTTAATTAATAATAGCTGATCGTACTTCATGATATTGGTCGTACAAAATTAGTAGTAGAGAAAAATTTTTCTTCCTGAAGATCGTACCAAATGAAACCATAATTTTTGAGCTAATCGTGACGTAAAAAATTCATATCGTACTGGAAAACTTACTTGAAATAAAGTAACCGTAATGTATAATGATAGCATTACGGAATGATTAGCGGAAACAATTTTTAGTCATCATAGGAATCATCATGTATTAATTATGGAAATCAAACAAATCATACTGGATGATCTATGACATGTATTATACGATGTGTTAAAATTAATTGAACATTTCATTTGAATGATTGTTTATATTGTACTAGATGAGACTAGTTTTAAACTAATCATATTGTATAAACTTAAATCATAATATATGAATAGTGTTGGATTACTTTATTTTTTAGGGTTTCTTGAAGACCAAAACTTAAGTAAGTTTTAGAGATTCTCTTTGTAATAGTAAGAGGATTGTGTGACTACTGAAGGAACTCTAAGAGAGAAGCTTTTGAAAAATCTAAGGTTTGAGAGGAAGGAGAACGTGAGGTTAAGTGTGAGGGAGAATGTGTGTGAGGGGATCACATGGTTGCTCTAGGATAGCTTTACCCATGCTCCTCCTATGTCCTTGGTGAGTCTTTGGAAGATATCTAGGGAGAGAGGTTTCTAGACTTAATCTTTAAGGTACTCTGCCTTCTCCAAGAGGAAGAAAAGGGAACTGAGGTACTCTACCTTCTTAAGCAGGGAGAAAAAATAAGCTAAGGTACTATGCCTGCTCTAGGAGGGAGAAAAAGAATAGAGGTTATATACCTTCTTAAGGAGGGAGAAAATTGAGTCATGGTCTGCTGCCATCATTGGGATTGTGACATAGCATCCAGCACTTCGCTGCATGAGGTTTGGTAAAAGTGAGTAGAGGACTCTGAGGAGTGTACGTAAGTCAAGGTTCACTAAACCACAAAAAAATCTCCGGTGTGTTTTTTCCTTTTCACACTTTTATAATTCCAACATTTTATTTATGTATAATTGCTTGGAAAAATTAGTGATTATAACTTCATTTCATAAATAAAAAATCATTGTAGAGAAATCAATGTTTTTGTTAAATTCATTTGCTTCCATAATCAATTTGAATATGGTATTTCTAAATTCTAATTTTTTTCAAAAATATTGTCATCTTTATTTTGAAGTTGAAAATTTTAAAATTACCAATTGAAGCTCCCCTCTTGGTGAGCCTAAGGTTACTTCCTTAAGGTTTAACAACCTTCATGAACTTTCATAGTAGTTAGTTAATAAGAGCTATCAAGTCCTAACTTAATTAAATGTTGAGTTTAGGTAACCTAAATTAAGAAGGTCTTTCATGTGGTCAAAGGGTCAATGTAGCATCAAAAGAATAACCCTTCACTAAAAAGAATTATCAAGAAAAATGTTGTTCGATTAGCAAGGTCAAAATTTAGGACTCATTTAGCAAGTTATTTAGCATAAATAAAGATTGAAGAGATTTTTCTTCATTAGAAATAGACTGAAGTATAAATGAACATATTAAAGAAAGCATCCTAAAATTTATTTATCTTTATGATGAAATAATGGAATTATTTCATCAAGAAGTTTATAAAGTCAAAACTGCTAGACTAACAACTCTTAAACATAAACCTAATGCAAGCCTTAGGAGCTAGGTTACCGACATGCACCCCTTCACTTAGACTTCTAAAGAAAACTATTTAAGAAAATGGTATGCATATTTTTAGATATGTCGATGACAATAATTTAGGTTAACTCATTTAGTGAAGTTGATAGCAAAAAGTATAGGAAAGAAGGAACTCCAAATTTAATTATCAAATAAAAAATTGTATTTTTTAATTGTAGGCCCACTAGAATAAATTATTGGATTGATTAATATCACAATGGGCTGAATAAGATAATATAGTTAATCCAAATCAAGTAACAAATTTGATGCATAAATTGAGAATTAATGCCTGCAATCTCATAATACCATCCATAAAATTTTGGGAAGTTCTTTGAGCCAAATAATAATACTAATAAACATTATATAATAATAAAGGTAGAGAAGGAAAATAAAAAATTAGATATATTTACATATACATAACGAGAATTACAAATTTCAAAATCGCAAAATGAGTGCATCAAAGAAACTAAGCCTATAGGTCTTAAAGTTGTGACATCCATTTGAAATGGTTTTAATGACTAGATTTTTCCATGGTTAATATGGCCTTGACATTTAATATGGTGCAATGACATATCTACTAGCAATTTGTCTTCCTTAGGATCAATCAATTCTAACTTTCATATTCCACTTTAAGTCCATCTTGTAAGACATAAAATCTATTATTCTCCTTCTAATGGTTCTCTATATTGGAGGAGAAATTTTCATTTTTTTCTATAATGTTGGTAGATCAGTGGTTATCTCATCTAATTGCCTCAACTCTCCTTCCAAAATTATCATGAGCCAAGTCAATAGCCTCTTAATGGATTTTAGAACACTTATGAAGATTAGATAACAAAGCCCTTATTCATATAATGGAGAGAGACTGAAGAATCTAAACTAGAAATTCAACTTCATGGCACAATCATTTCCAATACCGTAAATCTTCAACATACAAGGCAATGTGAGATAAGCGGTCTAGGGTGGCATTGGTGTTAGTTGTGAACTGATTCAAAGAATTTGGTGATATAGCTTTTTGCCTAAAAATTAAATTTCGAGGAACATTGTGATCTTATCTTGCATGTATCTATTGCTCAAATTAAGAAATGGAGTCAATAAAATAATTTAGATTGGTAGTCAACTCCGTCTTATACTACTAAAGGAAAAGGATGAATGAGATCTTTCTAATAACAACAACAACAACCATAATAATAATAATAATAATAATAATAATAATAATAATAATAATAATAATAATAATAATAATAATAATAATAATAATTACGATTATTATTACTTTTATTTATATTACTATTATTATTATTATTATTATTATTATTATTATTTACATTATTATTATTATTATTATTATTATTATTATTATTATTATTATTATTATTATTATTATTATTATAAGAAAAGTGAAGAGCAACAAAAATGAAAAGTTCTATTATACTCAATTCTATAAAATGTATTTTTGAATTTCCAGCAAGTGAGGTCTTAGGCATTGAAATTAATTCAAAAGATACTAAAGTGTCTACAAGTGGATTAGGCCTTTCAACTGGCGGTGATTCTTATGTAAAAAATGTCTCATCTGGCAGTATGTGGTACTTGGATGTGGTTGCTCATGACAAATGATTAGAGATATAAAGAAATTAATTCAAAAGATACTAAAGTGTCTCCCAAAACTAACCTTTGATTGACTTTGTTGGGTTGTTCTCACAAAAGGTCTAGTAAGAGTATGTGGTACTTGGATGTGGTTGCTCATGACAAATGATTAGAGATAAAAAGAAATTCATCATGTTGGAGGCCAGGGCAGGAGGCAAGGTAGCATTGGGAGATAACACCACTAGGAAAGTGGTGAGCTTAGGTATAGATGATAATTAAAAGAACTTTATTATTAAAAATTTCATGTTACTAGATGGATTGAAGAACAACCTACTTAGTATTTGCCAATTGTGTAATAAATGTTTTTATATTAAATTTCTATCTACTAAGTGTCAGATAAGCTTAAATGGAATATAATTTTAGAAGGAAAAAGAGTTAACAATTTTTACATGCTTGATTTGAATTGTATTGACTATTCAAACTCCTTATGTTTAAAATCTATTATTGATGAATCTTGACTATGGCATAGGTGACTATGTCATGCAATCATGAATAAACATAGGATGATCATCCAGAAAGTCCTAGTTGGAGGCATGCTCAAACTATATATATTTTTTTTAAGAGCACCTCTGTGATGTCTGCCAATTAGGAAAACAAATAAACATTCTTTTCATTCCATTAATGAGATCATCACTTCTAGACCACTTGAAATTCTTTGCATAGACTTTTTTGGACACATTAATACAACTAGCCCAGGTGGGAAGACCTTTTGATATGAGATTATAAATAATTTTTCAACAATCACTTAGGTTAGATTCCTAATACATTAAACTAAATAATTTAAGGAATTTCTTTACTTGGATATAGAAGAAATTTTGATGTGAAATATAGACTATTTATAGCAATCATGGTGGATAATTTGAAAATGATAAGTTTGAATCATTCTATAAGGAGCAATGTATAGAACATAATTTTTCTGCACCTAGAACACCTCTGCAAAATGGTGTAGATGAAATAAAGAATAGAGCCCTAATAGAAGATTCTAGAGCCATGCTAGCAAAAAATCAACTTCATTTTTATTTTTGGGTAGAAGCAGTTAACACTGCTTATTATATTTTGTCTAGAGTAAATCATAGATCCAAACCTAATAAGACTCCCTATAAGCTACTTTAGGGTAGAACACCCAATATGTCTCACCTTCATGTCTTTAGATGTAAATATTTCATTTTGATAAATGAAAAATCTCTACTAGAAGAATTTGACCATACATTTGATGAAAGAGTTTTCATAGGTTATTTTTCTATAAGGGTATAATCAAATATAAGACTTTGATTTTGAGGAGACCTTTTCCCATGTAGCTAAGTTAGAAGCTATTAGAGTAATGTTGACCTTTGCTTGCTTTAGAGGTTTTAAGCTATAACAAATGGATGTAAAGACCACTTTTTTTAATAAGGTGACTAAAGAAGATGTATATATAGAGCAACCCCCTATATGTGAAAATTTAACCTTTACCAATCATGTCTTCAAATTGAAAAAAGAATTGTATATATTCAAGAAAACACCTAGGGTATGGTATAAAAGGCTTTGCACTTTACTCTTAGAAAGATTGTTTGTTAAGGGTATTGTAGATAGCATCCTACTCATTAAGAAGGTAAGAGAAGATCTCATTATTACTCAAGTATATGTAAATAATATCTTATTTAGATCATAAATGAGAATCATTGTAATGAATTATCAGGAACCATGAGTAAAGAAGTTTAAATGAGTATAATGGGAGAGATGGCTTATTACCTTCGATTTAGTGTAACACAAATGGAGATGGAACATTTATAAGACAAAGAAAATATATCTAGGATATTTTAAAGAAACATGAGATGGAAAACATAGAGAAATTAATACACCCATGAGCTCTATAGTTCAATCAGACAATCATGCAAGTGGAAGTTACTAAATCAAAAGAAATTTAGGGGTACAATACGTTCACTTATGTATTTGTCTGCTAATAGACTTGACATTTAGTTTAGTGTTTGTCTTTGTTCTAGATTTCAATTAAATCCTAAAGAATCACATATGAATGCTATTAAGAAAATCCTTAGATAGCTTCTAAGCACCAAATATTTAGGTATATAGTACCCTACAAATAGCTCCTCATTTAAAATAATAGGTTATTAAGACTCAAACTTTATAGGATGTAAGATTAAAACAAAAATCACCTATGGAACCTATCAATTCATAGGTCAATCCTTAGTTTCCTGATCTAGTAAAAAATAAAGCTCTATAGCCCTATCCACTACTAAGTTAGAATACATTACTATAGGAAGTTATGTTGTTCAAATCTTATGGCTAAAGCAATAAATTCTTAACATTGGACTATCTGGTTGCACTATTCAAATTCTATGTGACAATACCAATGTCATATGCATCTCAAAGAATCTTATCCAACACCTTGTACTAAACTTATAAACATTAGGCACCACTTTAGTAAAGATTATGTTGTTAAGGGAGATATTGAGTTACATCATGTAGCTACTAACGATCAACTGGCAGACATCTTAAAAAACCCCTAAGCTATGAAACCTTTAGCATATTGACGACTAGACTCGGTATCATTGATATTCATGCTTGATTTAGCTAAAGTTGAAATCAATAGCATGATATTTAATTTTTTTTTTTTTTGTATATTTGTTTTTTTTTTTAATTTATGTTGGCTAATCGTTCTATGGTTTTACTCACTCCACTATTATATTCTTCTTTTTCCTTAGCCTCCTATCGTTAGTCTTCTTAATGGCCAATGGAAAGCAAGTCTGTTAGCTACTCCTAGATAGTTCCTCTCATCAACTTGTTGATGACCACTTCTAAATTGTGGATGTTAAAGAAACCTATCTTAGATTTAGAGAAGCCCATATTACACCATCCAACATCATTGACCAGTCAATTCTAAGTTATAGGGTAGTGGATCTCTTCATGACTTATATTACTCAATATCTACTTACCCTCATCTTCCCTTTCAATTCTAAACTTCTTAATGAAAGTTCATTAGGGATTTTAGGCCCTTAAGAACTAGCCTGATGCTAACCGAGAGGGGGGGGGGGGGATGAATTGGTATTTAAAAAAAATCTTTCTTACAATCAAATCACAAAACTTAAACAAAATCAATATCATCACAAAGAAATCAACAGGCAAAAAAATAATTCCAAAAATAAAATAAAGAAGGATCACATCGGATTTATAGTGGTTCGGTCAAACCTTGACCTACGTACACTCCTCGGAGGCACCCTCCAAGTATTGCACTAATTAAGTGTCTCTCCTTTAGCTCCCACAGCTAGGCTGAGAAGCCTTTACAAAATCACTTCCACCTTTACAAAATCTCTTCTAACTAAGTATCTCTCCTTTATCCCAAATTTCCTTACGAGTAGTACACTTTGAAACTAACATGCAATCTTTAGAATTTAAAGCGCAGAAAAAATAGTTTAAAGATTTTGCATTCAATTGAGCATTGATTTTCTCTTCTCTACTCCATTGATTAAAAGAAATATCAGTTTTAATTCCATCTAAACTATGAGACGATACAGAATAACTACTTAAAATCATTTGCCACATTCAAAAATCAATTGATTGAAAGAAAGTAGACATGCAAATTTTTCAAAAATCAAAAGTAATTTTTTCAAATAAAGGTGATCAGATGATTGAATACCCTTCCGTAATATTACAATTTCCAAAATTAGCCATGGATCAAAAATTCAAAAGCATTCAAAAACTTATTTATGAATCCCTCTCTGGTACCACTTGAAAGTTTGTTTGGGATGTTAAGCCCTTAAGAACTAGCCCGAGGCTAACCAAGAGAGAGGGGGGGGGGGGGGGGTTAATTGGTATTTAAAAAAAAATTCTTACAATCAAAGCACACAAAACTTAAAACCAAACCAATATCACCACAAAGAAATCAACATATGGAAAAATAAATGCGAAAATAAAACAAAGAACGATCACACAAGATTTATAGTGGTTCGGTTAAACCTTGACCTACGTCCACTCCTCAGAGTCACCCTCCAAGTATTAAACTAAATAAGTGTCTTTCCTTTAGCTCCCACATCTAGGCAGAGAAGCTTTTATAATAAACTGCTTTTCACCAACCCAGTGCGATATAAAATTGACTCCTTTTGCTTCCTCTTGAAGCGGACAGAGAACCCAGATGGTTTGCTGAAGTAGACTTCTTAAGAACCTCCCAAGGACGAAGGAAGAAGAATGGAGAAGATGACTTGGAACCTTGCTTGGAGAAAATTTTGTGAATCCTATCACAAATTCCCCCATAGAAGTTCCTCTCTCTCTCTCTCTCTCTCTCTCTCTCTCTCTCTCTCTCTCTCTCTCTCTCTCTCTCTCTCTCTCTCTCTCTTCCTCTTCCTAGGCTCTCTCAGGTCAAGGCAGCAGCACACACTTTTTTCTCTCCCTTTCAAGCTCTCTCTTCAAGTTTCCACCAAAAGAATGAAGCTACAATGGCTGCCAAAGACACTTACCAAGTATCTTGTCAAAGATTAAATAGAAGAGCTCAAAACGAGCTCATTAATGCAACTTGCCAACATTATCATTCTGGCCGATATAAATATTAGCCTGGCCGATCAGCGTAAATTACGCTCAATTAGCCCATTCAGTTAGGGACGATCAAAAGATTTTTGGTCATATCGTCCAGGCCGATAGGATATCGTCCTGGACGGTTAGTTCAAATCAGAGGAAAACCGTCCTAAACATCGCCCTGAATAGAAGCCGGCCGATGTCAAATCATCCCGTCTGATCCTGCGATCAGCCCAGCTAATGTGATTATGCAAAGCACCATTAATTGCTTTCCTTTATTACCAAATTTATTTAGGAAAAATTGTGCTGGATTGGCCAGGCTGATCCCCGGGACGATGTCCAAAAATAAGTAATTCCTAAATAGATCTTGCAGAAGATTAATTCTGTTTTGAGCCTATCATCTTGGTTGATACAAAATCATTTAGGCCAATGTGCTCAGTGATGGCTGCCTTAAAAAGGATGCCCTAATTAGGGTTTTTATTTTTGAACAGATTGTCTAGGCCGACATAAATATCATCCCAGACGATGTTACCAAAAACATTAAACTCTAGAGAGAAGTCAAAATTCTTCCAAGGTGTGTGTTTACAAGATTACTTAGAATCAGGATCCACACCAATTATAATTGACTCACGAAAGGAAAAAGGTAAAAACTGACTCAGACCTAGTCTACCCAATCTTGAGATAGTTCCAAATGCAGTCTGATCTTGTCGACCTAAAATTTCAGTAGGTAAGGCAGTCGTAGAGAAATAAGAGTATTTGCTATCATCAAGATCATAATCCATGAATACAAATTTACAATAATCTCCCCCTTTTTGATGATGGCAAACATTACTGGTTGAATTTACAAAAAAGAAATCATGTTCTCCTAATCCCCCCTTACTAAAATAAAACTTTAAAAAAGGGGAAATAAAAAATTTTGTTGTTTTAATTTTTGAAAGAAGAAAAAAAAAATTCAATTACAATAAACGTTCTCCCCCTTTGACATTATCAAAAGAGAAGCGGCACAAACAATCACGACAATAAATGAAAATGATTAAAAGATAAAAAATGATCCTTGATCATGTGATAAAATCAAATATTCTTAAAATGAGAAAGTTACCTCTTGATTTTATTCAAAAAATTAGTAATGAATGTTGATAATGCATAATCCAAAAAAGGTTAGAAATTCAGAAATTATTAATCCAAGCTCAAGTTCTTTTAAAGGCTCAAAACCTTTTTAATCTAATATCTAAATCAAGGAACAGATTACAAGAAGAAACACTAATTTTTCAAAACTCTTTTCATAAAACATATCTAATAGAAGATTAATGCAAAAATTGGTGAATAAAAAATCATGATTTTCAAGATCAAGTATCAAAAATATCGAGAGTTTTCTTAAGCTTTAAGTAATATAGAAAAAGAAAGCATACTCTTTGTGAGCTCATTTTATGTTCTTGTTAGTTTTTAGTGCACTTTGCACATCTTTTACTTTTTAATACCCTTTGCGTATCTTTCCCAATTTGGCGTCATTGCGTACCTTTTGATTTGGCATCATTGGCCATTTTTTTAGTTAAATATGCTACCTTTCTGAATTTTTTTTAAAAACAAAACTAAACTCATTCTATTGATAAAGAGAACTACTTGTTTAAAAAAATTATGAGGTAGATTCAACAACTTGCAAAAGATCTCTATGCGATAAACAAAATGTAGGGAGATGAAAAATATCAGTTTTAAAATCCAAATTTATAATATGATGAATATTTTAAATCGAAAGTAAAATAATTTTTTTAAGAAAAGAGATAGAGAGATAAAATCATGAGTTTCATTCCTTTGACTATTTTTAGAGAAGTCGACCACAACTTACATAAGAATTCAAAAAAATAGGAGATAGTTTTTTCATATTTAGAAAAGTGAATGTGTGTGTTGATTAGAGAGAACTTCACAGAAACTAAGTATAAAAGCTAATTTAAAATTTTCAAATCAATAACAAAAATGAAGAAAAACATAATTGAAGGAAAATAAACAAAAACATAGAAAATAACAAAAAAATAAAACACAACACAAATAAATAAATACACAAAAAATTTAAACAGCATCTTGCTCATGGTCTGATGATTCAGAAGCTTGGTCTGCCCATGAGATTTTTTGCTTTACATTACTTGCCCTTTCTATAATTTGCTTAGCTTTAGCCTTTCTCTTCCAGGACGAGTTCACAAATTAGGGCACTGGTTTTTTATATATCCAGGCTTCCTACATCCAAAGCAAATAACATCAGAAGAAATCTTAACAATCTTTCCTTTTTTACCTTTATTTCACTTTTGTTGATGTTTATGTTTTAGTGAGCTTTCCAATTCGTTTGATAATTCATCGCTTTTATTAACAACTAAGCCACTTTTTTCCATGTCTTCAGCATTTTGTACTATCATTTCACCTGCATTCAAAAGTATTTGACCCAAACTTTGCTCGTAGGCAATGAGTAAGCTAATCAAATTATCAATAGAATACTCATTCTAATTTTTTGATTCACAAATAATAATAACTTTGGCATTGAACTTATCAAGTAGAAAATGAAGAATTTTATTAACTTTTTCAAAGTTTGAAAACTCCTTTCCTAAAGTATGTAATGATGTAACAATTTGAATAAACATAGTATACATGTCTAAGATCAGCTCATAAGGTTTCATGCAAAATAGTTCATAATCATGCATTAAAATATTCAACTTGGATTGCTTGATTTCACTAGTGCATTCGTATATGGTGTGTAATTTATCACAAATTTCCTTACCAGTAGTGCACGTTGAAAATAACATGTAATCTTCAGAATTTAAAGCGTAAAAAAAATAGTTTAAATATTTTGCATTCAATTGAGCATTGATTTTCTCTTCTCTAATCTATTGATTAAAAGGAATATTAGTTTTAATTCCATCTAAACTTCGAGAAGGTACAAAATAACTAGTTAAAATCATTTGCCACATTCAAAAATCTATTGATTGCAAGAAAGTATACATGCAAATTTTCCAATAATTAAAAGTAATATTTTCAAATAAAGGTGGTCGGGTGATTGAATACCCTTATGCAATATTACGATTTCTAAAATTAGCCAATGGGTCAAAAATTCAAAAGCTTTCAAAAACTTATTTTATGAATCCCGCTCTGATACCACTTGAAAGTTCATTAGGGATATTAAGCCCTTAAGAACTAGCCCGAGGCTAGCTAAGAGGGGGGGTGGGGTGGGGGGGTGAATTGGTATTTTAAAAAATCTTTCTTATAATCAAAGCACCAAACTTAAAACCAAACCAATATCACCACAAAGAAATTAACGTGTGGAAAAATAAATGTGAAAATAAAACAAAGAAGGATCACTCCAAATTTATAGTGGTTCGATCCAACCTTGACCTATGTCAACTCCTCGGAGGCACCCTCCGAGTATTGCACTAACTAAGTGTCTCTCTTTAGCTCCCACAGCTAGGAGTAGAGAAGCCTTTATAATAAACTCCTTTTCACCAACCCCGTTGCGACAGAGAACCGACTCCTTTTGCTTCCTCCTGAAGTGGGCAGAGAACCCGGATGGTTTAATGAAGTAGACCTCCCAAGAACCTCCCAAGGATGAAGGACGAAGAAAGGAGAAGACAACATGGAACCTTGCTTGGAGAAACCTTTGTGAATCCTCTCACAAACTCCCCCTCACAAGTTCCTCTCTCTCTCTCTCTCTCTCTCTCTCTCTCTCTCTTTCTCTCTCTCTCTCTCTCTCTCTCTCTCTCTCTCTCTCTCTCTCTCTCTCCCCCTAACCCTAGGCTCTCTCAGGTCAAGGCAGCAGCACACTCTTTCCTCTCTCCCTTTCGAGCTCTCTCTTCAAGTTCCCTCTAAAAGAACAAAGCTATAATTGCTGACAAAGACACTTACTAAGTGTATTATCAAAGCTTAAATATTAGAGCTCAAAAAGAACTCATTAATGCATCTAACCGACATTATCGTCCAGGCTGATATAAATATCGGCCTGGCTGATCAACATAAATTATGCTCAATTTTCCAATTTGGTTAGGGACGATCAGAAGATTTTTGGTCATATCGTCTAAGCCAATAGGATATCATCCTGGATGATTAGTTCAAATTAGAGGAAAATCATCCTGAACATCACCCTGAATAGATGCTGGCCAATGTCAAATCATCCTGGACGATCCTGCGATCAGCCCGGCCGATGTGATCGTGCAAATCACCATTAATTGCTTTCCTTAATTACTAGATTTATTTAGGAAAAATTGTGATGGATCGTCCAGGCCTATCTTGATTGTCCAGGCCAATCTCCGGGATGATGTCCAAAAATAAGTAATTCCTAAATAGATATGGATGCAGATTCTTTATGTTTTGAGCCTATCATCCTTGCCGATATAATATCATCCAGGCTGATGTGCTTAGTGACGGCTGCCTTAAAAAGGATGCTCTAATTAGATTTTTTATTTTTGAACCAATCATCTTGGCTGATATAAATATCGTCCCAGATGATGTTACCAAAAATAGTAAACTCTAGGGAGTAGTCAAAAATTCTTCCAAGGTGTCTGTTTCCATGATTACTTTGCATCAGGAGCCACACCAATTACAATAGACTCACGAAAGGAAAATGGTACAAACTGACTCAGACCTAGTCTACCCAATCTTGAGCTGGTTCCAAATGCAGTCTGATCTTGTAGACCTTAAATGTCAGTAGGTAAGGCAGTCGTAGAGAAACAAGAGTGTTTGCTATCATCAAAATTGTAGTCTATGAATATATATTCGCAACACTTAACAACTTCTTTTTGAGCCTTAGAGTTTCTTGAAACTTCTTTAACATGTCCCCATACGTGTGTAGATAGCCCATAGAAATCACCAACCAAGACTTAGGGGAATACCTACGCATGTTTACTTAAGGGTTTCAACCACATATCCTATTTTCTAGAGGAGACTACGATTGGGCTACTATAAATTTTGTATTTAAGAATGCTACTATAAACTAACACAAGCCACTTATACAATAATTAAATTAAAATGCTAGTGTTATCCATCATGTTCTCTAAACTTCCATTATGCCTAAAGCTAGATATAAAGTAATCATCACTTCACTCTTATCTACTGTTACCTACCTAATCATGTATAGTAAAGCTTTTGATGAGGCCCAAATGATCATTTCTTATCTATAAAACCTCACTTCCCTTCGCTTACATTCAACCCACTGTAAGCATAACCTTCTCTAGGTCACCAAATAGCATATGTTATATATCAAAAAGATCAACTTACATATCCCTCAACGATAGATAATTTCCTTATTTTCTACTCATATGGCTCTTTCCATGTCCTCTTTTCTCATTCGTATAGGGAATAACCTAAAGAAGAGCCCAAATTTTATAAGAATGGTGGAGACTATCCAGCACCAGCACTAGCATACCATCCTTATTCCTACGAGGCACTGATATAATTTTTTGATTGATCGGAGACCCAACTCAAAAGACATATTAAAAAACAAAAGTAGTAGCATGAGATTGATATGGCAGGTTTGGTGAGCAATTTGACACTATTTATATCTATTTCCAATCACCACCACCTGATTAGGGATCCTACTTCTAGGTTGTTTTTTTTGGATGGTATCTTTGTTTTATATTTATGTTATAGGTTTTTTGTGATTATTATTTTTTAGTATTTATGTCCTTTTTGGTGATGTCAAAGGAGGACTAGATGGATGATTGTATTTTGTGATTTTTTATGAAATCATTTTATTTAACCTCTATAGCATTTATGTTAAAAAAAAAATTTTACTATTTTTTAAAAAAGGTATCTCATCTACCGAGGGGTAGATAAGGAGAAAATACTAGTTTCTTGTAATCTCAATAAAAAAATGTTTGCCATTATCCAAAAGGGGGAGATTATTGCAATCTGGGCATGTGATTTTGATGATAACAAATATTATTGATTGTATTTTTGTTTCATATATATATATATATATATATATATATATATATATATATATATATATATATATATATATATATATATATATATATATATATATATATATATATATATATATATATATATATAACTATAAAACTTTGATTTTTAAACAAATCATATTGTACGATGTCAATTTTACTGGTCAATATGCAGAGATGATTTTCAACCAAAAATCATATTGTTCATTTATTAGACAATTGATCTAATTGTACTGTATGATCAGTATACAGTTTTTAAATAGTTCATCCTAGACTTGTTATATCATATTATAGTTTATCTAGTTTTTGAACTAATCATACTATAAGATCCTCATTTAAACTGCATGAATAATTTAGTCTGAATTGAAATTTATGGGATTTTGAAGACCTTATAAAAAATGTTTTCTTAATTATCTCAAAGAGAGACTTTAGTCTATTTAAGGAATTCAGAGACTTTAGTCTATTGAAGTAATTCTTTAAATGTGTTGTGAGAGAATGTAAGGGGGTTCTCATATGGTCCCACTAAGCAAACTTAAACCTTGATTCCTCTAGAGGGCTATGTGGATATGCTGGGGATACTCTGGCTATAAAAGCTTCAAGGTCAAAGGAGAAGTTTTTTTTCCTTCACCAAGATGGTTAAAAAGGATTGTAAGGTACCCTGCCTTCATCAGGATGATGTAAAAGCTTTTAGGTTCAATTCCTTCACCAATAGGGTAAAAAGAGCTTTCAAGGTTATCTGCCTTCATGAGGAGGTTAAAAATGGATTGCAAGGTACTATGCCTTCACCAAGAGGGTGAAAAAGCTTCTAGTTTTGCATCCTTCACCAGGAGGGTGAAAAGCGATTCCAAGGTTATCCACCTCACAAAGAGGGTGAAAAGGATTCTGATTCTCCATCGCACCAAATTTATGGAAATGATTCTTGTAAAGACTTTTTTACCTTACTATTGGGGCTAAAGGAGATAGTAAGAAATAGTGTAATATCCAAAGAAGACTCTGAGGAGTGGACGTAGGTAATTTTTTGACCAAACCAATATAAAATTTTAGTGTGGTCATTCTAATTTTATTTCTGTATTTTATTTTCTGCACTATAATTTTTGTAATTTATTTTCTTAAATAAAGCAAGATTAAAATGTTGTGGTTGATATTAGATTAGTTTTACTAAAATTATCATTATCATTGTGATTGTTATTATTTTAATTAGCTTATATTTTATGTGATCACTATACTTAATACAAGTTTTTAAAAATATCAAAATCACTTTTTTTTTTATGTTATAGAAAATTTTTAAGAACCAATTCATCCCTCCCCCCTCTTGTTGTTCATAGGGTAGTTCAACGATGAATGTTCATGAAGTTTGTTTGACCTTTAAGAACTAGCCTGAGGGTTACTAAGAGGGAGGCGGGGGTGAATTGGTTATTTTAAAGAATTCTTTGGAAAAAAAGAATTTTTTAAAAAATTTTAAAACCCCCAAATAATAATTAAGACATTGGATACAGGAATAAGTAAATTTCTCAAATACAAAATGAAATATATTTTCAACCACATATTTAATTACAAAAAATATAGTATAGAAACTAATCAAAATGAACACCCCAAAATTTATAGTGGCTCAGTCAACCTAACCTATATCTACTCCTTGGAGACACCCTTTAAAAGTATTACACTAAATAATAGTGACTCTCCTTTTGTCTCCACAAAAGTGGAGAAGCCTGTGCAGATGCTGTTTTACCACCCCAGTGCGGCAGGGAATTGTGACTCTTTTATAGGCAGAGAATCTCAACTATATTCCCATCTTATATGTAATGGTCAGATAACCACAACTCTATTTTCAACCTCCATGTGAAGGTCAAAGAACAATGATCTTTGCTGAAGAACATCTACTCCGGAGCCATGGAGAATCCAAGCCGATGCTTGTAGATACTAGAAACGATTCTTGCTTGGAGTAGCCTTGTGAATCCCCTCAAAACTTCTTCCTCACAAAATCTCCCACTCTTCTCTCACAAAGTTCTCCTTCTCTCCCTTAAGTCTCTCTCTCTCTCCTAAAGTTTCAACAGCCAAAGATCTTCTAATAGGAGTATTAAAAAACCTTAAGTAATGGGCTTCAAGAAACACTAATTTTTAAGAGATCCATCTTCTATTCTTACAGTACGATACACATATCCTATAATATAATTAGTGTTACTCAGACTCATCCAATAAGGTTGTTCAGATGAACTTTTAAATACAACATTTTATACAGTATGATCCAAACATCATACAGTAAGAACTGTACATATTCCTTCTATTCATTTGGGATGACCGTTGGGATGACCAACATCATACATTGTCAATCATCCAGAACTGTGGCCACCATACAATACGATCAATATAAAAATCATGGATTTATTTAGTATAATCTCTGGAATGATCAATTATGAATTCTGGCATTCATACAATACAGACTCTATCATACAACATGATCAGTCAGAATAATTATCCATCATTTGATTTGCTAATATCGAGGGATTAATTAATAAAGATATTAATTAGGGCATCTTGTATGAACCAAATTATATTATATGGTCAACATATAATTTGTATCTTTCTTAACCTTTGGTGACTAGAGCTTTGATAGAGCACAATAGATCATACAATATGAATTAAAATCATATTGTATAAAATAAGGTTGTATAATATAATGCTAAAATCATATACTATGATGTACATAAAAAAAACTTTCTCAAAAAACATTTTTCTCTCTCTTCCCCTATGTGTGTGTAAGGTTACTTAGCAATGATATCCACCCAATTACATGATACAACTCAAGAAAGGAAAAAATATAGAATAAAATGAAAACTAACTAAAACACTAGTCTACCCAGTCTTGAGCTAATTAGAATTGCAAGTGAATGATGGATTAATTTCCTGAAATATTAGTACACAAAAAAAGAAAATAACAAAACATCACAAAACTATCAAAAAGCAGTAACAGACATAATAATATTTGTTATCATCAAAATTACAATGCCTGGATTAGGTTTGTAATAATCACCCTTTATTTATGATGGCAAACATTATTATTTAGGATTTTCAAGAAGTTTATTTCCTTGAAACACCCACTTAGATGATAATTATATGTAACAAAAGAATAAATAACAACACAACAACAACAACACTACAATTCTCCCCGTTTTGACAACACAAAAAGAGGAAAAATAACATGAAAGAAAAATAGAAATAGAAAGCTAGCATAAGACAATAATCAAAAGAATTTTTTTTTTAAATCGATCAAATCCAAAAAATAATAAATTTACATTATTATTAGAAGAAATCAATAATAAATGATTTGACCAATTAAAATTCAGAAAGGTTAGAAAATCACTCTTATCAACCATATCTCAGACTTCTTATAAGTCAAAATCTTTTTGAAACAAAAATCTAAAACAGAAAAGAAATTAGATAGGAAAGTTGATCATTTCAAACTTCATTTCAGAAAAATATATAATAGAATAATATTACAAAGTAATCAATTAGAAATCATAATTTTCAAATTCAAGTGTAGGAGATATCAATTGGTATAGGGAGTCTTCTAAGATTTTAAGGATTTTAAAGAAAGGAAATAAGACTCTTAGTGGGCTCTTTTTATACATCTTTATCAGCTTTTGGTTGTTAATACACTGCATGCATATTACAATTATTTTATGGTTATTGCACATCTTTTTAGTTTTTGAGCTCATTTTTTACCTCTTCTCATTTTTGCATGCTTACTTCCTTTCTGAATCTTAAAAAATATCTCAATTGGGAGTTTATCTTCCAAATTTGAGAAACAATAATCTCATACTCTCAAATAAGGAAGAGTAAACCACAAAATAGATTCCTATCCATATGATAAATATAAACAACCTTATTAAGAAAACAAGAAAGAGATTCACTAACTTGGAATATTATTCATATGAGATAGATTATTATAGGAAGAAAAATTAGATCGTTATTTCAAATACTAATTTTTAATTTGAAATGGATTTTGATTCAAAAAGAAAATACACCACTAAAGGAGTTTGAAAAAGAGAAACAATCAACAATATTTATTCTTTTAACCATTTTAGAGAAGTCAATCATTGCTTACATGTTTCTAAATAAAAACATGGCTAAAATATTAGAAGAGAACAAAATAAACATCAGAAGTAATTAGTGATCTGATTCTTAAAAAATTGAAGGAAACCAAAAGAAAATCAAAAGCATAAAATAAGAACACATAAACTGAATTAAACAAATAATAAAAAAAATTAGAAATAGAAAGATTAGAAATATAGAGCATCAATTTCAAGCATGAATGTCTATCACATCTAATCTAGTGGTTGTGTGAAGATATTGGCAAGTTCATTTTCAATGGCTATATAGTATAGCTCTAAGTCTGTTGTGGTAACATGATCCCTAATGAAATGGTGTCTTATGTCTATATGTTTTGTCCTAGAGTGTTGGATTGGATTCTTTTAAATATAGATGGCACTAGTGTTATCACATAAGATTTGAATGGTGCATACATGTAATCATAATTCCATTATTTGTTGCTTTAACCAAAGGACTTGGGCCACACAATTTCGTAAGGCTATGTATTCTGCTTCAACAGTTGATAATGCAATTGTATTTTGTTTTCTATTGAATCAGGAGACTAAGGATTGCCCTATTAGTTAACATGTTCCAAAAGTTCTTTCCTATCAATTTTATATTCTGAAAAATCTGAATCAAAATATCCTATGGTGCCAAAGGAAGTGCTATGCCTTGGATATTATATTCCTATATTTTTGGTTCCTAAGAGATATCTAAGGAATCTCTTTATAGCAGTCAAGTGGGACTCATTTGGATCAGTATGAAATCTAGAATGGAGATAAATTCAAATTATAATATCAGGTCCGCTAGTAGTTAAGTAAAGAAGTGATCCAATTATTCCTTTGTATTTCATTTGAAAAACAAATTTTCCTTTTGAATCCTTATATAACTGAACATTGGAACTCATGGGAGAATTTATTGGCTTAGTTTTATCCATTTAAGATTTCTTAAGGATGTCCTTAATGTATTGTTGACCACATTTTTGTATGAGGTTGCTTTCAATTCCTTCCTGAGTTCTAGATCCTAGCCCTTAGGCCCAATCCAGATCTTAATTCAATCCAAACTTAGAACCCTTAGGTTAAAGACTTAGGTCCTAAAGCCCTTTATAGGTGATTTTTCCATCATCTTAAAACCCAGTCTTTTGACATCCGATTCAGAGTCTATCAATTTCATATTGATATGACTTGTCTCTAGTGTCAACCCTCCAAATTTGAGCTCATTTGGAGGACTCTAACCCTACAAACTTAATCCAAATCCAAAGGTTGCAAAACCTTCAAATATTTACGATCAATGCCACTGGACCTTACACCTAGTGGAATTTGATCTTGGAGCCCCCTCCAAATGCTTTGACCATCTCCAGTACCTTGATTTTGACTTATTGAACAATATTCTACATCTTTCCAGACTCAATTTGGCCCCAAATTGACTCAGGGACAAAATGACCAAACTATCCTTTAAGGGGATTTTTGGACTTTTGACCTAGACTTGACTTGATTTTATTGTCAATCCTTGAAACCTTTATCAAGTGATTCCAATTAATTTTTAGAACCCCTTTGACTCAATTCCAACCATGGGCCAACTTGGTTGACCAAGTCAACCCATTTTGACCTTAATGCCCCTTAAGGGTAAAAATGTCATTTTGACCTAAATGACCTTTCTACACTTTGATTCCTCACCCACTAGACTCATGTGATCAAATGGATTTCAAGTGACCCAACTCTTGGCCCTAAATCAACTTGGTTGACCAAGTCAACCAAGTTGACCAAATGGCCCATACACCTCATTCCACATAGACCACTTGACCAAGATCATTCCAATTCCCTTTGAACCCAAGGGGTGACTCCTTGGGCACCCAAGAGACCCCTCTTGGAGATCCAAGCTTTAGGCTCACTTGGGTTAGACTTTTGGCTTGACCTAAGTGACCAAAGAGAGGTCTCCTTTGAATCATATCTCAACCTTAATCAAATTGAATCCAAATCAAGATGTCATTGGGTCTCCCACGACCCAATGAACCTCCCTTGACCAGCCCAGCCCTTGGGCCCACTTGGGTCAAGAGTTAGGCTAACCCAAAGTGGCCAAAACCACTTGGGATTGAGCCAATTCTTGCTTTAAGCCAAATTCAACTTGATCAACACCTCTAATAGGTGGCCCTAGGACCAACACACCTCCTCTAGCCAGCCCATGCCTTGGACTGACTTGGGTCGGGTTTTAGGCTAGCTGAAAGTGGCCAAAACCATATGGACCCAAGCCATCTTTGAACCCAGATCAAATTGAACCCAATTACCACTTGCATTGGGTGTACCAGGCCAAGACCCATCTCCCATGTCAAGCCCAGGGTATGGCCCGACCTCGGTTGAGCCCAAATCGGCCCGAACCGAGCAGATTTGGATCAACCCGAGCCATCTTTGAATCCAAATCAAATTGAACCCAATTGCCACTTGTATTGGGTCCACCAGACCCAGGCCCACTTCCCACATCAAGCCCAGGGTCTGGCCTGAATTGGGTTGAGCCCAAATCGACCTGAACCGAGCAGGTTTGTGTCCAATCAAGCCACCAAATCAATTTGAACCTCCCCAGGCCCAATTGAGCTCACCCTCAACTCCAGCATGTCTCCATTATTCTCTCCAGGTCAACCCAACCCAAACCCCGGCCGGCAGCGGTCTGATCCAATGGAGAACAAGCTCCGTTAGTTCCCTCAGACTGATCCTGACCCAAAGCCTTCCAACGGTTGTGGCTCGCCGGATTGATGCTCATGAGTCCTCTAGGACGATGTCCCCTTCCACCTGGAATCAATCCGCAGCCCCTCTAGCTAAATCCCGGCCATCCAAGCTCGCGAGAGATTGCTGAATAAGGTAATCTTCCCCAGAGGTCATCATTCGATCGCAGACGATTCAAATTGTTCCCTAGAGCTCCTTCAACCTCCCAACATCTTCCCCCAGCTTCCCAGACAGTTCCTTCGATCCGTTCGAGCAAACTTTGGTGAAAGCCCTCTGCGTCTCGCTCGAAATCGTACCTCTGGTCGTCCTCCAGTCCTAACGTCTGAAGGAGATCTGCTCGTCATCATTCCATGGAGCTACCTAACAGAGAAGCTCATCCGTTGAGACCTTCTCTGCGGTAATCTTTCAAACCCGAGCTCCCTAGCTAGGTAGTCCGGTCAAGTGTGAAGGAAACCTTCACCCCGATGGATTTCCACAGTTGGATTGAAGGTTTCCTCTGTCCTGATCCTCCCTATGAAATTTCATCAAAGTTAGCAGCCGGGATCACCCGAATCACGTCGGAGAAAGTTCAGGGTCTCGGGTTCGCGTGGGAGGTTGAAGATGAAATCCTGACCGTTGATTCCAATCAACAGCACGGATTAGATCCCACGATCTCGAAGCCCATTTGATCCTAGCCATTTGATCCTCCATATGATGGCTATGGTTAATCCGACCATTATCAGGTCAGTGCCAATGATTGCCCCGCTAATTATGACGTGACGCGTGTAAAGCGCGGCTGACTGTGTAATGGCTGGATTAAAATTGGCAGAAAATTCATAAGATTTTTAAAAATTGATATCTCCCTGAACACTTGACCAATTTAGGTGTTTTTAGACTCATTGGAAAGGTCTCAAAGAGACCTACAAAAGCCTTATGGTTCCAGGTCCTAATTCCATCTATGTTAAGTTTAATTTCAGTAATTATGTTATTTGAATTATTGCAATTATTACTTTATTTTAATTCCCCAGGACCTGGAATTTTGGGAGATTGAATTTGAGCATGTCCCTGACATGCCCAAATTTTATCACCCCTGTTTGAGTCGTTTAAGGACACTTTCTTTTAATTTTGAGTTTAAGGGTCATGGGTTGACCCTTAAATTCAAAATGAGATCTAAACCTTTCCAATGAGATTTAGGGTGTGATTTTCTGTGTGATGATGATATGTGGGATAGGAAGTTTAGAGCCAGTGATTTTGCCCCAATCTAAGCTTAGGATAGCTCCCTAGGATTGTTTTAAGGTGACTTAGAGATCACCTTAGGTGGCTTGGTTATCCACTTTAGAATACTCCATTTGAGCCCAAATTTGGTGTGTTTAGGCCCTGGGATCAGGTGATCCCATGGTCCAAATCTCATCAGATTTGGAGCCCATTTGATTTACCAAATAGGAGTCATAGTATTCACCCTTAGAATCACCCCTTTGGCCTTAATAAAATTCTAATAAATCAATATTAACCCTTAAAATTCCTTAAAATATCTCTAACTTACCCTAATTAATCCCCTAATCTGTAGGAATTTAGATCTCTTTAGTTTGACATTAAAATCCATTTTAATTTAATTTTAATCAAAATTAATGTTTAAATAATATTAATTAATTAAAAATCCCAAAAAATATTTAAACATTTTCTAATCTCCTCTTAGATCATTTTTTATCCTTGGGACAGATTTCAAGAAGTTTAGGACTCATTTGGGTTCAAATCATTAAAATGAACCCTTTAATTAAGGTAATTAAAAAAAATTCTAGTAAATGCCTTAACTTGTAAAATTCATTAGAAATTGTAGAAAATTCCAAATCAATCAAACTCAGTGGCTAATGACTCTAATAAAAATCTAGTATTTTTCAAAAAATTTAAAGCCCTAAAATTTGGTCAAAGTCAAAGAGTCAACATTTTTGGTCAACTCTAGGTCAAAATGGGGTTAAAACTTCTAAAAATCATAACTTTTCATAGAAAACTCCAAATTGAGTGTGCCACCTATATAATAACTCATAATTAGGTATAGTATTTATTAAAAATATGAAACCCTTAATATTAACTCTAATTTTAAAAATTAAATTTGGACCCCTTAGTTAACTTATATGGGTAACCCTCTAAAATCTATTAACTCCTACAAATTCCAGAACTTTCTTAATAGGCTAATATAGTTCTTAACCAATCCTTTAAAATCAGTAAATAACTCACCTTATTGTTAATCTACTTTTCCTAATTTCAACCAATTTAAACTAATATAATCAACCCCGACTACTTCTGGGTAAGCCAAGCCTATGAGGCTATTAGATTAGCCCCAAGGAAGGTGAAATAAAATTCGCGGCCTCGGTGTGAAACAAATGTAGTAATAAATTAACTTTAAAAATATATTTAATTAAAATTCTTAATCTATTAATTGTTAAGATAGTTTCTATTTGCATGTTTACATTTTTGCAACTTGTATAGTTTTGATGATTCCAAATATTATTGTTCAAATGTGTAGTTATCTCCTAACAATTTTAAAAGATTTGTATTTGCTCTAGTGTGTACTAACATTTTAGGTGAATCAAACTCTCAAATACGAAGTCTTCAAATCAAATTCAGCAAGAAACACTTTTAGTTTTTGAAGATTAAAATTATCATTTAAATTGAGAGGGAGTGATTGTAATTGAGTGAATAAAAACATACACACACACACATAAGGAGATCATATAAAATTTATATTGATCGTACGGGACGATATCAGTTTGTACAAGACGATCAGACAGTTATCTCCTATAAAGATCACATGGAATGAATAGGAACTGGAAAGAAAAAATATTCTAAGTCCTATTCGTCCGGGACGAAATTAAATATCATCCGGGACGATTTGCTCTCTGTAAGAATTTTGTCCAGAAAAAATTAAATTATCGTACAGGACGATTTGCTCTCTGTAAGAATTTCATCCAGACAAAATTAAATTATTGTTCAGAACGATTTGCTCTCTGTAAGAATTTCATCCAAACGAAATTAAATTATCGTACAGAAAAATTTGCTCTCTCTAAGAATTTCGTCCAGATGAAATTAAATTATCGTACAGGACGATTTGGTCTCTGTAAGATTTTCATCCGGACGAACAAATTTTTGTCCAGATGATACAACTGACTTAGGATGGTTTTTCTATATTCATTATGCAGTTTTTGGAACCAACCTTGGTATAACCGTTCGTACCGGATGAACTTGGTTCGTACGGGACGATCAGCTTGTATGAAAACATTTCGTACACATATACAAACAGGTTCGTTTCAAGGCTTTAAGTAATATCGTCCAGGACGATCCACGATCGTACGGGACGATCCACTGCGTACAGAATTGAAAACTTATAGTTTTTGGGCGGTTTTTCTTGTCTTTTATATAAATAGTCCAAATTAGACTGCCACCCAATCTTTTTGTCATTTGATCTTCGTGCCTATTGAGAGAAAAATCAAGGAGAGAGTTTGAGAGAGCATTCAAAGGAGGATTCCTGCCACTGGAGCGTGAAGGCTTCACTTAGTGTTTAAAGGTAATAATATCTACTTGTGAATTAGGATTACTTCACTATTTTATTTCTTTCTTTTAGATTTCTTGTGAGAAGATCTGTCAAGGAGATTCGATTTGCTACCGACACTTGGAGAGTGTGAACAACCGAAGGGTTCGCTGCCTACACTTGGAGAGTGTGAACAGCCGAAGGGTTCGCTGCCTACATTTGGAGAGTGTGAACAGCCGAAGGGTTTGCTGCCTACACTTGGAGAGTGTGAACAGTTGAAGGGTTCTCTGCCCACACTAGGAGAGTGTGAAAAAATGGAAGGGTTCTCTGCTTACACTAGGAGAGTGTGAAAGGACGGAAGGTTCTCTGCCAACACTGGGGATTATGTAAAAGGATGACGGTTCTCTACCGCACCGGGTAGTAGTGAAAAGAGTGATTTGTAAAGGTTTCTCCGCCTTGCTATGGGTGCAAAAGGAGAGTCACTATTGGTATTAGTGTAATACTCAGAGGGTGCCTCTAGGGAGTGGAAGTAGGTCTAGTTTAGACTGAACTGCTATAAATCTTGTGTCATTTACTTTACTACTTTTTATTTTCCGCATTTTATTTTTCTTTAAAAACTATGTGGTTAAAAAACTTTTTCTATAAAAAATTTAATAAATTTTTTTTTATTTCGATTCAACAGTTTTTCAAAGAGGGTTAAATTTTTAAAACTACCAATTCACCCCCCCCCTCTTGGTAGCCTTGGGACATCAACTTAGGTCTAACAACCTATTCACTAGACTCAACAAGTGGTATCAGAGCTTTATTTCAAAATCATAAGTTTAAACTACATTTTGATTAATGTAGATGGCTACATTCGGAAACTGAAACACACCTGAGGGTTACTCTATTATTAGACCTCCAATGTTTGACAATATTCCTTTTAATTTTTGGAAAACATGCATGTCTACTTTCTTACAGTCACTTGATTATCGTATGTGGATCCTAGTCCAGAAAGGTTATACAAAACCAACTAGATTAGTTGATGGAGTTAGGGTAGAAACGCCTTTTGCAGATTGGACTATAGAAGAATGTGACTTAGCACAACAAAATGCCAAATGTCTAAATAGCTTCTTTTGTGCTTTAAAATCTGAAGACTACATGCGGGTTTCCACTTGCAAAAGTGGAAATGACATATGGGATAGACTTTGTATAACTTATGAATGGACTAATGAGGTTAAACAATCAAGACTCAATATCTTGTTACATGACTATGAGTTGTTTTGCATGAAACCTAACGAATCTATTTCTAACATGTACACAAGATTTACACAAATTGTTACTTCTTTGCATGTACTTGGTAGGAAATTAACTAATGCTGAAATGGTTAATAAGATTCTTCTTTGTTTACCTACTGCTTATGATGCTAAAATTACTGCAATTATAGAGTCTAATGATCTAAACATTTATTCTATTGACAATCTTCTTAGTTCACTCATTGCTTATGAGCAAGGAGTAAGTCAAAGAAAGATTGATGCAGGTGAACCACGAAAGGAGAAGAATATTACATTAAAAGATGCATGCTAGTGTAAGTTTAGAATTGGAAGAGCTTAAGAGGGAACATGAAATCCTTAGGAAAGATCATGCATTAATAGATGACAACCACATGAAACTACTTGACGAATATGATAACTTGAATAAGAATTTTGTAAATTTAAAATCATCCTATGCTGATCTTGAAAGAGATTTTAAAATTTTTAAGGATGAATCTGAGAGGAAAATATATCGAATCAGTTATACAAATCGAATCTTGGAAGATATGAATTCATTTTAAAAATTGACAATAAGAGCTCTTGAGGATAATAGGATACCCCCAAAACTTGAAGATTTTATAAATCCTAAATATTATCCGAAATATATGGAATCCCTTAGAAGACAAACAAATGGAAGAAAACTTAGGAATACTTTTCCTAAAGTTAAATGTAATAATTGTTAATTTTTGGGACATATAGCTCACACCTGTATTTTGAAGATGAAATCTAATTTGGTGTGGAGACCTAAGATGCATAAACCTAGACATATCATACATGCATATGATTATAAATTTCTAAAAGGTGAACTCAAACTTGTTTGGGTTCTCATGTCTAACATTTAATATTTTTGCAGGGTTGCTCTCACACAAGATCTCATGGGAGCATATGGTACCTGGACAACGAATGTTCAAAACATATGACTGGAGATACTGCTCAATTCATAACGCTGGAAGCCAAGAGTGGAGGCAAGGTTATGACTGGAGATACTACACAATTCAGAACGCTGGAAGCCATGAGTGGAGGCAAGGTTACACTTGGAGATAATACCAAAAAGAAAGTGGTTGGATCAGGTATGATTAGAAATTTTAAAAACTTTTTCACAGATAATGTGTTATTTGTTGAAGGCTTAAAACATAATTTGTTAAGTATAAGTCAACTATGTGATAAGGGCTATAATGTAAAATTTTTACCTACTAGCTGCATATTAAGCCTAAATGAGAAAGAAGTTTTAAATGGAAAAAGGGTAAACAATGTTTACATGCTAGATTTAAATTGTATTCAATCTCCTACTGCTTTTTGTTTGAAAACTATTTCTGATGAATCATGGCTTTGGCATAGGAGACTTTGTCATTCTAGTATGAAAAACCTTAGGAGAATTACCCAAAAGAACTTAGTGAGAGGTATACCAAAACTAGACTTTACTAAGGACCACCTCTGTGATGCATGTCAATTAGGAAAACAAGTGAAATCCTCTTTTAAGTCCAATAAGGATCTTAGGACTAGTAAACCATTGGAAATTCTTCACATGGATATTTTTGGACCAGTAGGAATTGTAAGTCTAGGAGGGAAGGTATACAGTTTTGTTATAGTGGATGATTTCTCAAGATTCACTTGGGTTAGATTTCTTTTTCATAAGAGTGAATCATTTGAGGAATTTAGAAATTTTTCGACTTGGATTCAAAAAAAATTAGGGTATGAAATAATTTCTATACAAAGTGATCATGGAGAAGAATTTGAAAATGAAAGATTTGAAAATTTTTGTAAAGAAAAAGCGATTGATCACAATTTTTCTGCACCTAGAACCCCTTAACAAAATGGGGTAGTCGAAAGGAAAAACATAACATTAATAGAAGCCGCCCGAGCAATATTGGCAGAATACTCACTTCCTAGATAATTTTGGGCTGAGGTAGTTAGCACTGCATGTTATGTTCTGAATAGGGTGAATGTGAGATCGAATTTAAATAAAACACCCTATGAGTTGCTAAATGGTAGAACACCTAATTTGTCTCATTTGCATGTTTTTGGTTGCAAGGTGTTCATTCATAATAATGAAAAATCTGCCTTAGGAAAATTTGATCCAAAATCAGATGAAGGAATTTTTGTTGGATATTCAAGTGTTGGAAAATCTTATAGGGTATTCAACAAAAGAACTTTAGTTATTGAAGATACCACACATGTTGTATTTGATGAATCTAAAAATTTGGAAGAGTCAAATGTTGTTGAAGATGAGATTGAGGAAAACTCCCAAAAGATTGATAAAATAAATTTGGAAGAAAATGTGGAAGAGAATTTGGAAACAAAAACTCTTTGCCTAGAGATTTGAGATTTTCTAAAAATCACCCAAAGGCATTGATTATAGGTGAACCTAGTGAGGGTGTTAGAAGTAGGCGTGGATTAAACAAGGAAGTCAATCATTCAGCCTTTATTTCAACTATAAAACCCACTAACATTGATCAAGCACTTTCTGATGAATTTTTTATATTGGCCATGCAATAAGAGTTGAATCAATTTGTAAGAAATAAAGTTTGGGAATTAAGTTCAAGGCCAAAAGATCAAAGTGTTGTTGGAACCAAGTGGATGTTCAAAAATAAAATGAATGACTCTGGAGTAGTCATTAGAAATAAGTCTAGATTAGTTGCTAAGGGGTATAATCAAATTGAAGGAATTGATTTTGAGGAGACTTTTGCCCCTGTAGCTAGACTTGAAGCAATTAGGGTTTTACTTGCCTTTGTCTGTTTTAAAGGATTTAAATTATTTCAAATGGATGTCAAAAGTGCCTTTTTAAATGGGGTAATTGAAGAAGATGTTTTTGTTGAACAACCTCCTGGTTTTGAAAATTCTAAATACCCAAATCATGTTTTCAAGTTAAAAAAGGCATTATATGGATTGAAACAGGCACCTAGGGCTTGGTATGAGAGATTGAGCACCTTCCTACTTGAAAGATCTTTTGAAAAAGGAAGTATGGATACAACTCTCTTTTTAAAGAAATTTGGAAAGGATATACTCATTGTTCAAATTTCTGTGGATGATATCATTTTTGGATCTTCAAATAAAAATCTTTGTGATGATTTTTCTAAAACAATGAGTAGTGAATTTGAAATGAGTCTAATGGGAGATTTAAATTACTTTCTATGTTTTAGCATTAAGAAACTTGAGGAAGGTATATTTCTTAGTTAAACTAAATATGTTAAGGACATCCTCAAAAAATAAGAAATGGATAATGCTAAACCTTTTAGTACACCAATGAGTTCCTCAGTTCAGTTGGATAAGAACCTTAAGGGAAAAATCTGTTGATCAAAAGAAATATAGAGGGATTATTAGATCTTTACTTTACTTGACAGCTAGCCGACCAGATATTATATTTAGTGTTTGCTTATGTGCTAGATTTCAATCAGATCCAAAATAATCACATTTGACAGCAGTGAAAAGGATTTTAAGATATTTACTAGGAACTCAGAACTTAGGAATTTGATATCCTAAGTTTAGCTCTTCATTTGAAATTATTGGTTATTCAGATTCTGACTTTGCAGGCTATAGAGTGGATAGACAAAGCACTTCTGGAACATGTCAATTCATTAGAAATTCATCAGTTTCATGGTCTAGTAGAAAATAAAATTCAGTGGCCCTATATACTACAGAAGCATAATACATTGCATTAGGAAGTTGTGTGGCACAAGTACTTTGGTTAAAACAATAGTTGATTGATTTAGGATTAACTATAGGCACTATTCCAATTTATTGTGATAATACTAGTGCTATTTGCATTTCCAAAAATCCTATTCAACATTCTAGAACCAAACCCATTGACATAAGGCATCATTTCATAAGGGATCATGTATCCAAGGGAGAAATTGAACTTACTCATGTTTCAACTGAAAATCAACTTGCAGATATTTTTATAAAACCTTTAGCCTTTAATACCTTCAGTACATTAAGAACAAGGCTTGGTGTAATTGATTTGAATGCTTAAATAAAAATGTTTTTGCAACATTGATGTTTATGTCTTCGTAGTTTATATTTTTATGATTTTGTTTTTGTGATTTTTTATTTATTTTGAGTGCTTTTATTTTTAGAGTCTGTGAATTTGTTATTCTCTATTGTGCTTTGTGTGTTTAGTCTGATTTTCTCTGATAAAAATTCAAAAATCCAAAAATTTGTGGTAATCGTCCGGGACGAAATATTTTCGTACGGGACGATGTGTGTAAAATTCAGTTTGCGTGATTTCAAACCGTCGCAGTTTTTAATGAAGTTTGTCTGTACGATCTACATGATCGTCCAGGACAAAATTTTCTTTTTTCTCAAACGTCGGGACGATTGAATACAGCAGTTGAATGGATAAGGGAGTTTTAATTATGAACTTCGTCCATATGAACCTTTGGTTCGTCCAGACGAACATATGTCGGTTCATAGCGGGGGACGGTTTTCAACTGCCATTAAAATGAGTTAACTTTTGATCATCTGTACGAACGTTAATCGTCTGTACGATCGGTCAAGTCAAAAAGTCTGTATGAAAGAACGTATTGTTTTCTTTAAATGAGATGGCTTTCTAACTCAACAATCACATCTCCAAACATCTCTTTCAATCCCTTTCTATTTTTAGATCAACAATGGCCTCCTCTAGCAAGCGATAAAAGGTGTTAGCAAAGAAACCTCATAGGAGTCCTTCTGAGAACTTTCTTTCAAAAGCAAATGAGGAATCCTTTCCTCGATTTGCCTCTAAAAAAATAACTCCTTCTCGCATTATGATCCATAGTGAGATAAACTTCAAGGTAATGCACCTTTACGTTTCCACTCAGTTTGAATTTATCCTAACTCTTATCCACCTCTACATCAAACAGACCTTCCTTTACTTCCTAGCAAATATGAGTTTCAACTCTGACCACTCTTTTGTCAATTCTTTTATTTTTAAACAAAAGGTTGAAATCACTAAGCATGAGTTAGGTGCTTTTCTCAACTTAAGAACTAAAGGTTTTAGAGCCCACACCCTAATGAACAATAACACCTTCAAGTGGTTTGAAATCAATAGGGTGATTAGAGGAAATAGCCTAGATTATCATATTGCTAGAGTTTCTGGAATGACCAAAAATGCTCGAATCATCCAGCACATTCTTAGATCCTCTATTATTCCAAAAGCTGGTGATAGAATCAACATTACTCCACTCCTTTCTATTGTAACATTTTTGATTATGAGTGATAGTCCTATTGATGAAGCCCAACTTATCTTAGACCATCTTTATGGGCTTTCCGAAATTAGGCATGCTGATCAGAAACGAAAAAGAAATATTTCATTAGGTCACTTAGTTACCTTTATTTTGGAAAAGAAATACAATCTAGTGCATCCTGATGAAGAGTATAAAGAGCCGGTCTACTACAACGATGCTTCTTTTAGAGCGATCTTCAAGGAAGAAAAAGAGAAAGCACATGCCAGTGCTTCTGAAGAAGAAGAAGAAGGAGTACAAACATCTGCACCTCAACCAAATTATCAGAATTTGATTGAGATATTTGATAGACTTGAGACTCATTTTGATTAACGATTTGATCAAATTGATGCTCAACTTCAGCAGCAGCAACAGGACATTGGTGATATAAGAAATGAAGTTCATGAAATTAATAACAATGTTATGTTAATGAGTTTCTACTTCAACTTATTTCGTGGTGTTCCTCCTCCTCCTCCAGAAGAATAAAAATTTGGGTTTTGATTTTCTAGATGTTTCTTGTATCAGTGTTTGCTTTAGTTGTGTTTACTTAAAAGTTCAGTGTTTTTTTTTTCTTTTTGTTTTAGTATTGATATTATGAATTGATATTGTAATCTTTTCATTAATATCAATACATGTTGTGTTAGCTATAGATTTGAATTGTTTTTTAAATGTATTTAGTATTTATGAATTTCATTAGTCTTTTTAATCTTAATTGTGCTTAAATTAGATTGTAATTTGAGATTAATTTCATTAGAAAATCTAGTCTTTCTAAATTTAAAATTTGTTTATAACTTGTTATAATTAGAATTTTTAATTTCATGTATATTCATTTAGACTACATAAAATTTAATATTATTATTGCAATTTAGATGCTTTCTTATTTTGTATTTCTTTGTTCAAGTGATATTTATACACTTAGAAAAATTTGAAATTTTAGATTATTGATCTTGGAAAGAATTGGTATCAATTACTCTTGAAATTTGTACAAAAAGTACAAAAATCAAAAGGAATGCACAAAGGTTCGCAAATGTGAAAAAGAGGCACAAAATAAGCCTGATGTAAAAAGATGCACAAAAATGTGCCAAAAATTTGAAAAAGATGCGCAAAGCGCCACATATGGTAATTCTCTTCTTTCTAGATTCTTTCAATCTCTTAATTCAAATTGATCTTATGTTCATTTATATTTCTATTGAACTTTGAAATATATAATTTTTATTCATCTCTCTTGTAATGATTTTCTTTATCTCAAATGTCTAAATTGAATCATGTCTTTGATAAATTCTTCTTACTTACAATGTTATATCACTTCTTAAATTCTATGAATTTTTATTATTTACCTAATGTTATTAGTTTTAGATTGCTTACCTTATGTCAATCACTCTTTAGATTAAATTTTCAAATGGATTTCATATAATTACTTATATTTCTTGTCTATTTCTTCTTCACTTTTTGTTATTATTAAAAAGGGGGAGAAATTATTGTGTTTGTATGTTTGTATTTTAGTTGTGTGTCATTTGGTGTGTCATTTGGCTTTTGTTATTAGTTTTGTCTTGTATTTTTTAAAAAATTTTGAAAAACAAAAATATTGTTCTTTAGTTCAAAATGCCTCCTTATTTTCATGTATTCATCATTTTAGGGGGAGTTTAGGAGATTTTTTTTTAATTGAAATCATACAAATAATAATTGTTTTGCCATCATAAAAAAGGGGGAGATTGTTAAGATAGTTGCTATTTGCATGTTTACATTTTTGCAACTTGTATAGTTTTGATGATTTCAAATATTATTGTTCAAAATATAGTTATCTCCTAATAATTTTAGAAGATTTGTATTTGCTCTAGTGTACTAACATTTCAGGTGAATCAAACTCTCAAACACAAAGTCTTCAAATCAAACTCAGCAAAAAACACTTTTAGTTTTTGAAGATTAAAATTATCATTTAAATTGAGAGGGAGTGATTGTAATTGAGTGAATAAAAACATACACACACACACATAAAGAGATCATATAAAATTTATACTGATCGTACGGGACGATATCAGTTCGTACAGGACGATCAGATAGTTATCTCCTATTAAGATCACATGAAACGAATAGGAACTGGCAAGAAAATTTTTTCTAAGTCCTATTCGTCCGGGACGAAATTAAATATCATCCGAGATGATTTTCTCTCTGTAATAATTTCATCCAGATGAAATTAAATTATCGTACAGGATGATTTGCTCTCTGTAAGAATTTCGTCCAAACGAAATTAAATTATCGTACAGGACGATTTGCTCTCTGTAAAAATTTCATCCAGACGAAATTAAATTATCATACAGGATGATTTGGTCTCTGTAAGATTTTCATCCGGATGAATAAATTTTCGTCCAGACGATACAACCGACTTAGGACGGTTTTTTTATATTCATTCTGCAGTTTTTGGAATCGACCTTGGTATAACCGTTCGTACCGGATGAACTTGGTTCGTACGGGACGATCAGCTTGTACAAAAACATTTTGTACACATATATAAACTGGTTCGTTTCAAGGCTTTTAAGTAATATCATCCAGGACGATCCACGATCGTACGGGACGATTCACTGGGTACAGAATTGAAAAATTGCAGTTTTTGGGCAGTTTTTCTTGCCTTTTGTATAAATAGTCCAAATTAGACTGCCACCCAATCTTTTTGTCATTTGATCTTCATGCCTATTGAGAGAAAAGTCAAGGAGAGAGTATGAGAGAGCATATAAAGGAGGATTCCTACCACTGGAGCGTGAAGGCTTCACTTGCTGTTTAAAGGTAAGAATCTCTACTTGTGAATTGGGATTACTTCACTCTTTTCTTTCTTCCTTTTAGATTTCTTATGAGAAGATCTGTCAAGGAGATCCGGTTCGCTGTCGACACTTAGAGAATGTGAACAGCCGAAGGGTTCGCTGCCTACACTTGGAGAGTGTGAACAGCTGAAGGGTTCGCTGCCTATACTTGGAGAGTGTGAACAGCCGAAGGGTTCGCTGCCTACACTTGGAGAGTGAGAACAGCCGAAGGGTTTGCTTCCTACACTTGAAGAGTGTGAACAGCCGAAGGGTTCTCTGCCCACACTAGGAGAGTGTGAAAGGATGGATGGGTTCTCTGCCCACACTAGGAGAGTGTGAAAGGATGGAAGGTTCTATGCCAACACTGGGATTGTGTAAAAGGATGACGGTTCTCTACCGCACCGGGTAGTGGTGAAAATAGTGATTTGTAAAGGCTTCTCCACCTTGCTGTGGGTGCAAAAGGAGAGTCACTATTGGTATTAGTGCAATACTCAGAGGGTGCCTCTGGGGAGTGGATGTAGATCTGGTTTAGACCGAACCACTATAAATCTTGTGTTATTTACTTTACTGCTTTTTATTTTCCGCATTTTATTTTTGTTTAAAAACTCTGTGGTTGAAAAATGTTTTCTATAAAAAATTTCATAATTTTTTTTTTCAGTTCAACAGTTTTTCAAAGAGGGTTAAATTTTTAAAACTACCAATTTACCCCCCCTCTTGGTAGCCTTGGGACATCAACTTAGGTCTAACAACCTATTCACTAGACTCAACATTAATAACCAAACTTTAATCTAAATCCTCCTTTAAGCCTTAATCAACCTTGAATTTTAGACTGCTCTAATTAACTACCCAGCTTAGGATCTACCCCAACCACACGACTTTCTACACACACTTTAGATGGTTTGTTAGGATAACCAACTCTAGATCTAGGTTGGTTTGGTGTTTATTTTACTGCTGTGTGCTGGTTTTTTTATGGTTTTCACTACATGTTGTGGATGAAATTACTTTGCTGTGTCTGTTTACTTTTTCTGCACTCTGTGAATGGTTAATGTGTTTGGCAACTAGATTACCCTTAGGATAGGTACGATCTGGATGTTCACATAATTTTCTATAGGTGGCCACGCTCATGCAGGGCAATAAAGGGGGGGGGGCTAAATAAAAAAAATCCAATTATTATAAATGCTTGCACAGGTGCTTCAGCTGCTAAAGCTCCCAAATAAAAAGAGCATGGTCAGTGTGTTTACTTTCTTTTATACACATATATAACTACTTGGGAATAAATGTTCTTTGATTTATTAACTGCTTAGGATAACCCTGCAAGAGAATCTAGATTTTTTTCATTTTCATATAAATGTAATTTGAGAAAATGTTAAGTGTTGTGAAGGTGGAGTTTTGAGTCGGATACTTAGATCCAAAGGTTGGATTTCAAAGAGAAAAGGACACCCCTTAGGGGAGTATCCCTTTTCTATTTGGAAATCCAAATTTGGATCATTCCTTTCCTTCCCAAAGAGAAAAGAGTGGCCTTCACCTTAAAGGAAGTGCCCTCTTGTCCATTTGGTTAGCCTACAACGAAGAATCCAAGGAGCCCGAAGAAAAGGAATCCGAAGGAGAACAAGATTGAAGATTTGAAAACTAAAAGTATCAAACTAAAAACCACTTGCATCTCTACTAGATTTAGAATCCGGGATGTTGTTAGTGATGCCCGGCCACTTTACTTTCTGTAAAATTCTGGTTTGTAATAAGCAAGGTAACTTTGCCTACGGACATTTATTAATTAATTCATTTATATTTAATGCATTGAGATGATTGCCTTTAGGATTTTCTATTTTTCTTAGTTTTTTTGCGTTTGAGTGCTGCTTTTATTTTCGCCTGGACTCATGAGACTCGTAAGGGTGTGAAAGTTTTATACTCAAAATTTTAAAGTTTAAAATTCTAGTGAGTCTAAATAACATAAAAAGATAATGAATTTAGGGAATTAGTCGGGGATCGACCCTGGGGTCGCATGCATACTTCTGCATTACTCTCTCCTTGCTTCGGACCCTTCTCTGCCTGTGGATAGAGTCCAGATAGTCTAACCTATGAGGACGAGGTGCCGGACCTAGCGAAGCCCAGTCTTCTAAAAAATTATTTTCTAAGCCTGTTCTTAAAATTTTAAACATATTTGATTTGAAGTTGGTGCCTCTTCCTAAGTTTGAATGCATGTTATAATTGTGTGATATAAAATTGTGCAAGTGTTGGAGGCATTTTGTTTTCTTTTTAAGCTTTTTACTTGAACTTGTAAAGATTTGTTTTTAGTTTCAAGAATAGAATTTTTTATTTTTAATGCATGCCCATTACCTTGTAATTTACATGCAAGAGTTTCTAATTTCATGAATACATTTTCTAATTCAATATGCAAAGTTTTCAAGGAATCATGTTCAACAGTTAAATCGAGATGCATTTTTTTAATGAGTAAAATTCATGTAACAATGCCATCTGATTGCTATCCATAGTTGAATGATCTTTTCTAAGGCATTCATACTTTTTATACAAAATTAAAAAGCCATCTTTAAGGCATGTATGTGCTTTCTTGTGCTTCCTATATGCAGTATAAAATTTTTTAGAAACTTTAAATAATTCATCATTTGAAAGCTCAAATACCACCTTTTGATCAGATTGATCAAGAAGATTATCTGCCGTTAAGAACATGTTTGTTACCTCCTCTTCTTCTTTAGTTTTAGATGAGTCTGAAGCAAAGTTTGCCCATAATATCTTTTGAATCCTTTGCTTTCTCTTTTTGAATTTATTTTTATCTCACCCTTCTCATTACTTGAGTGGGCTTTAAGACTTCATCAATCAGACTTCAAGTGCCCTTATTTCATGTACTAATAATAGATAATATCAGAAGAAGTAGTAAAATTTGTATAACTTTTACCGATGCTCCACTGCACATGTTGCTTTTGCTTTTTCTTTAGAAAAATCATAAACTGTTAGGTAATTAGGGTGATATCTTCCTATTTTTCATCAGAATAACTATCTAAGTCATTAGATTTTAATGCTATGATTTTCTCTTTTCTCTTTTTACCTCCATCAAGCTATCTTTGACTCACTGCTTTCTCATAGGCAATGAGTGGCCCAAGTAAGTTATCAATAGAATAAGTATTCAAATCTTTAGATTCAATAATGGAAGTGATTTTTGCATTATAGGAGGAAGGTAAACAATGTAAAATCTTGTTAACTTTTCAGTTTCTCTTCCAAATGAATATAGGGAAGTGATGATTTGTGTAAACCTAATATATATTTTAGATATGGTTTCACTAGGTTTCAAGAGAAAGAGTTCATAATCACAAAGAAAAATATTTTATCTAGATTACTTCACTTTAGTTGTTCCTTCATAGGATATGTAGACTATATCCCAAATTTCTTTACCAGTAGTGCAAGTAGAAACGCTCACGCAATCTTTAAATTTTAAAGCATAGAAGAAATAGTTTAGCCATTTAGCAATAAGTTGGGCTAAATCTCTATCATCAGTATTTCATTTAGAAAAAGGCATTTCAGCTTTCAAGCCATTAAATAAATATAAAGTAGAAGAATATCCTTCATGAACTAACATCCACATGCGATAATCAATTGATTGAAAGAATATAGATATGTGATATTTCTAAAAATCAAAAAGAATATTTTTAAATTGAGGTAGTCAAGTGATTGAATATCCCTCAGTTGTATTTCAATCTCCAAAGTTATCCATTGATCAATTTTCAAAAGTTTTCTAAAACTTAATTTATAAATCCCACTCTAATACCACTTAAAAGTTTGTGAAGGTAGTTAGACCTTTAAGAACTAGCCCAAGGCTAACCAAGAGATGGAACAAATTGATTATTTTTTAAAAAAATCTTTAATAAAAATGAACTTTTAAAAAACATTTCAAACCCACACACAATAATCGATACAGCGATATGAAAACTAACAAATTTCTCAATAATGAAATAAAATAAAATTTTTATCCACCTATCTAATTGCAAAAAATTAAGTGTCGTAAATAATAATAATTAACACACCATAATTTCTAATTATTTGATCAACCTAACCTACGTTCACTCCTTGGAGACTCCTGTTGAAACTTCTTGAATATGAGTTAGGTTATTAGACCTAAGCTTATGTCCCATAGGCTAACTAAGAGGGGGGTGAATTGGTACTTTTAAAAAATCGCTTCTTATTAGAATTTAAAAGTTCAAAATAGTTTTAAAAAACGAGCAGGTTCTTTTTAGAATTTTCAAAAATAAATTTTCAACAACAGAAAAAATAAAATGATAGAAATTAAAGCAGCGGAAATAAAAAGACATAAAGATTTATAGTGGTTCGGTCAAACATGACCTACATCAACTCCCTGAAGTCTACCACTTCGGATATTGCACTAATATCACTAGTGTCTCTTCTTTTTCCCCCAAAACAAAGAGAAGAAGACTTCATAAAACTCTCTTCCACCAATACTCAGTGTGGCAAAGAACGGTTGTCCTTTTACACCCTCGAAGTGTCGGTAGAGAACCGTCGGCTATTAACACTCTTCAAGTGTAGGCAGAGAACCTTCATCCCTTTACACTCTCCAAGTGTAGGCTGAGAACCTTCGATTATTTACACTCTCCAAGTGTAGGTAGAGAACCTTCATCCTTTCACACTCTCCAAGTGTAGGCAGAGAACCTTCATCCTTTCACACTCTCCAGGTGTAGGCAGAGAACCTTTGGTTGTTTTATACTATCCAAGTGTAGGCAGAGAATCTTCGTCCTTTCACACTCTCCAAGTGTAGGCAGAGAACCTTCAGCTATTTACACTCTCCAAGTGTAGGCAGAGAACCTTTGGCTATTCAAACTTCTTGAGTGTCGGTAGAGAATTGGATCTTCTTGAAAGATCTTCACACTAGATTTCTAAAAGGACAAGAGAAAAGAGTGAAGTAAACACAAAGTACACAAAGAGATTCTTACCCTTGAGTAACCAAGTGAACCCTTCACGCTCCAATTGGAAGAAATCTCTTTCAAACACTCTCTCTTACTCTCCCTCCTTCAATTTCCCTTTACCATTCATGAAGACCATGTGACAAAAAGATAAATGACAGTCATAAGTGAACCTTTTATAAAAAAGATATGAAAAATCATCCATAAAACTGCATTTTTAAAATTTGACTTTCCATGATCATCCTGTACGATCATATTTTGTACGTATGAACTATATAAAAATTGTTGCGTATGAAATCAATGTGAATCGATATGAATTGTCTTCATATCTGATCATCATCTTATACGAACAGGGTTTAGTCAGTATGAATAGTTATTTTTCAAAGTTCATTGGTATAAAAATTTAGGATGAACTACAAGTATATAGAACAGAGCCCTTCATCCCAATTCGATTACAAATTATTGTCCACACAAACTTTATATTTGGCAAAACCAGAGGAGATTGTCCTTGGGATGAACAAAAATTATCATCAAGACGAACTATGCATTTCTCAAAAATAGAAGAGATCATCCTGGGACGAAAGAAAAATATAGTCTAGACGAATTATGTATTTGCTAAACACAGAGGTGATCATCCGGAGTTGAATGGAAATTATCATCCATATAATCTTCACATTTGGAAAATTCAAAGAAGATTGTCCTGAGACGAACGGAAATATTGTTCGTATGATCTTCATATTTGGCAAAAATAGAGAGAAGATCGTGCTCAGATGAATGAAAAATATCATCCATACGATCTTCATATTTGGTAAAAATAGAGAAGTTAGTCATGTGATGAATGGAAAATATCGACTATATGATTTATACTTAGAAAAATTTAAACCCTTTCTGTTCATTCCATTGCTCATTAGGAAATATAACTGACCAGATCATCCTGTACGAATAGGGTTTGTATTGTAAGATCAATTTTAAAACTGTGAATTATAAAAAACACTTCCCCCGTTGTGTGTGTGCTCAGTTACTCAATTGTAATCACACTATCTTAAACTCAATAAAATGAAAAATAAAATAACTCTAAACTGAATTTTATTTGAAGTCTTCAACAATCAGGAGTATGATTTTCCTGAAATGTTAATACACATAAGAGCAAAAATAATACTTTCAAAATATGTTAGGAGAAATAATAATCAAAACAATAATATTTGGAATCATAAAAAAAATATAAGTTGCAAGAATGTCATACATGCAAAGCTTAGTAGCAACTATCTTAATAATCTCTCCCTTATTGATGGTGGCAAGATAATTATTATTTGAGTACAATAGAAAATTCTAAATTTCTCATTAACTCCCCCTGAATGAATAAGCATGTGAATATAAGGAGTTTTCTATTTTGAACAGTTCAAAAAAGTTTTAAATTTTTAAGTTTTTATCACATAAAGTACAAAGGAAAAACAAAAACAAACACTACTACAAACTCCAAACAAAGCAAAGAACAAAACATAATCAATCAAATGCAAACTCAAAAATAAACACGAACAAAAGTACTAAAATGTTCAAATAAAATAATATTTTTCCCCCTTTTCGACAACAAAAAAAAAATGAAACGAAATATGGAAATGTAAGAAGTTATATGAGAAGTTTTTAATAATTTATCATGAAAGAGATTGAGTTATATTTGCAATAATAAGATTAATGTTCGTTAGAGAAAATTAAAGATTTATATCATTTAAGTTAAGATATAACAAAGACAAGAGAAAAAAATCAATGTCATGTATCATTCTAGACAATAAGATAAGGAGAATTATTACAATGGTGACGAATTGAAAATTAATTTAAGTCCAATTTTAATACAAAATATAATTGATCATTAGATTAATTTGAAATTAAAGATTGAAAGATACAGAAATGAACATATAATTGTGGCGCTTTGCGCTTCTTTTCAATATCTGTGACAAACTTTCTGCATCTTTTTATATTTAGGCTAATTTTGTGCCTCTTTTAAATTTGCAAACCATTGTGCATTCTTTTTATTTTTGTAACTTTGTACATTTTTCAATTTTTCAAGTTGTTCTTTCAAAAATCAATAATCAAAAAGCTCAAATTTCTTTAAGTACAAAGATAAATATTTTGAAAAGAGAAATAAATAATAATAAGATATTAGGATTGAAATAATAATATTAAAATTTTGTAATACTAAAAAGAACATGAGATTAATAGTCCTTCACTTGATCGAGTTATAATCTAACTTAAATTTTTGAAAATTAGATTTTTCTAATGAATTTAAATTTTGTATTGCTTTTCAAATTATACCACTTTTTAGATCAATTAAGTCAGGATAATCATTTAGGCTAACAAACATTTCAAAAAGAGATCAAAATCAACTAAAATAAGATAAGATAGATTTTATTGATATAAAGATAAAAGATAATACATTAAGTGTGTTTTACTAAAAAATTTTGGTGTTGGTGCGACCATACCAGCACTAGTGCACCGAATCCCATCAGAAATTCGTAGTTAAACATGCTTGGGAGAGAGTAGTACTGGGATGGGTGACCTTCTGGGAAGTCCTCGTGTTGCACCCTTTAAAAAAAAATGGTGGCAAAATTTTGATTTAAGCATTCAGATCAATTACACCAAGCATTGTTCTTAATGTACTGAGAGTATTAAAGGCTAATGATTTTGTAAAAATGTCTGCAAGTTAATTTTTTATTTAAATATGATTAAGTTCAATTTCTTTGTTGGATAAATGATCCCTTATGAAATGATGACTTATGTCAATATATTTGGTTCTTTAATCAATATATTTGGTTCTTGAATGTTTAATAGGATTCTTTGGAATGTAAATTGAACCAGTATTATCATAATAAATTGGAATAGTGCCTATAGTAAATCCTAAGTTAATCAACTGTTGTTTTAACCAAAGAACTTGTGACACATAACTTACTAAGGCAGTGTATTCAGCTTCAGCAGTATATATGGCTACGAAATTTTATTTTCTATTGTACCAAGAAACTAGAGAATTTCAAATAAATTGATATGTTCCAGATGTACTCTTTCTATCAACCCTACAACCTGTAAAGTTTGAATCTGAATATTCAATTATTTCAAATGAAAAGCTAAACTTAGGATACAAAATTCTTAAATTCTGAGTTTCCAAGACATATCTTAAAATTCTTTTCATTGTTGTCAAATGTGAGTCTTTTGGATCTGATTAAAATCTAGCACACAAACAAACACTAAACATAATACCAGGTCTGCTTGAAGGTAAGTAAACCTAAGATCCAATAATCCCTCAAAATTTCTTTTAATCAACAGATTTTCCCTTTGGGACCTTATCTAACTGAACTGAGAAACTCATAGGTGTACTAACAGGTTTAGCATTATCCATTTCATATTTTTTGAAGATGTGCTTAGTATATTTAGACTGACTAAGAAATGTTTCTTCCTCAAGTTGCTTAATGCTAAAACCTAGAAAGTAATTCAAATCTCCCATTAGGCTCATCTCAAATTAATTACTCATTTTTAAAAAAAAAATCATCACAAAGATTTTTATTAGTAGATCCAAAGATGATGTCGTCAAAATAAATTTGTACAATGAGTATATCATCTCCCAATATTTTTAGAAAGAGAGTGGTGTCAACACTTCCTTTTTCAAAAGATCTCTCAAGTAGGAAGGTGTTAAATCTCTCATACCAAGCCCTAGGTGTCTGTTTCTATCCATATAAGGCCTTTTTTCAATTTGAAAATATGATTTGGGTATTTTAAATTTTCAAAGCCTGGAGGTTGTTCAACATAAGCATCCTCTTGAATTAACCAATTCAAAAAGACACTTTTAACATCTATTTGATACAATTTAAATCATTTAAAATATGTAAAGGCTAATAAAACTCTAATTACTTCAAGTCTAGCTGTAGGGGCAAAAGTTTCCTCAAAATTAATCCCTTCAACCTGATTATACCCTTTAGCCTCCAATCTAGCCTTATTTCTAATGACTACTCCTGAGTCGTTCATTTTGTTCTTGAATACCCACTTAGTCCCAACTACACTTTGATCCTTTGGCCTTGCAATTAATTCTCAAACTTCATTTCCTACACATTAATTTAATTCTTCTTACATTTCCAAAATCCAAAATTCATCTCAATGATCAATATTTGTGGGTTCTATCTTAGAAATAAAGGTTGAATGATTAACTTCTTTGTTCAATCCATGCCTAGTCCTAAAACCCTCACTAGTTTCACCTATAATTGATTCCTTTGAGTGATTTTTAGAAAATCTCAAATCTCTAGGCAACTAATTTTCAATCTCCAAATTTTCAACCAAATTTATTTTCTTAATCTTTGGGAGTTAATTTCTATCTCATCCTCTTAAACAATCGGATCATCCAAAATTCTAAATTCATCAAATACAATATGTGTGGTCTCCTCAACTACCAAAGTTCTTTTATTGAATACCCAATAAGATTTTCCAACACTAGAGTATCCAAGAAAAATTTCTTCATCATATTTTGGATTAAATTTTCCTAAGGCAGATTTTCTATTATTATGAATGAACACCTTGCATACAAAAATAAGCAAATGTGACAAATTAGGTATTTTCCCCTTTAGTAACTCATAGGATGTTTTATTTAAAATTGATATGATGTTCACCTTATTCATAATATAACATCTCGTGCTAACTGCTTCAGCCCAAAAATATTAAGGAAGTGAATATTTTGCCAATATAGCTCGAGTGGCTTCTATTAATGTTTTGTTCTTTCTTTTGATTATCCCATTCTATTGCGCGGTTCTAGGTGCTTAAAATTTATGATCAATCCCTTTCTCTTTACAAAAATCCTTAAATTTCTCATTTTCAAAATTTTCACCGTGATCACTTTGAATCGTCAAAATCTCACATCCTAGTTTCCTCTAAATCCATGTCAAAAAATCTCTAAACTCCTCAAATAATTCCCTCTTATGATATAGAAATTTAACCCATATGAATCTTAAAAAATCATATGCTATCATAAATCCATATTTATTGGGTTGTTAGAAACTAAAATGATTTCTATTGAGAATAAAGATGTGGAAAATTTGATTGGTATTGAATGGGATTACTGTTATCATCATTTAGCTGGATTCTCTGGAGGTATTTTAGTGCTTTGGAGAAGGAGGATGGCTAAATTCAGTAAAATTGATTCTCCTAATCAATTCATAATTGGTGATTTAGACATTCTCAACAAAGGGACATGGAGGATAACCACTATCTATGGAAGCAAAGATGTTTATAATAGGAGATCTCTTTGGAATGGGTTGGAACCGTATATCACCAATGATTGGCCTATGGTGATTGGAGGAGACTTTAATTGTCTATTATCCAAAGAAGAGAAGAAGGGTGGAAGGAGGTTTTTATTTTCTTAGGGTCCTAAGAGATGAAATCCTTCATGACCTCTAATGATCTTCATGAGCTAGGCTTTGTTGGTCCTAGGCTTACTTGGAGTAACAACAAAAAGGGAGCGGATCGGATTATGGAAAGATTAGACAGGATATTGGTCAATTCCATTTATGTGAATTATAATCAGCATTTAGTTGTTAAGCATCTCCCCAGGATCGCTTCGGATCATTG